>PVJN01003268.1:0-103816 GCA_004026805.1 Lasiurus borealis
TAAATCTCATCAGGATCAAAGAAATCTTAAGATGTAACAAGAAACACATGGTTCTAAAAAGGGGAACAATATTTTGTCAAACTGAATATAGCTTGTTAGATACACAGTATTCTCACAGATTTTCTGTTCTGCAAAAATTTCTCAACTAAGCTCAAAAAGTGCTTCTGAAATATATGTATGTATATATGTATATATATATGTATGTATATCCTGTTATTTTAGTTAACTGCTAGATGATAGTTAACTTCACAAAAGTTATCCACATTTAATGTAAAAGAAAGTTTTGAAGCTGCATAATAAAGTAACATAATCTGCAACATAAAGTATTTACAAATTCACAAATAGGCAAGGCCCTTCTATAAAGGTTCTGTAAACCTACCCGCTGCCTATGATTACTCACCCCTTAGTCCACCCTCTCCCACTCATTCTACACTTTGGGGGAAACAAACAAAAAATCAATCACATCGATTCTTTAATCCTTCGCAATTCAAACTTGGTTGACTCGTAAGACGATGCAGTTTAAGGGAAATTGATGGTGTTCTTAAGCGATAAGCCACAGGATATTTTATATAAATAGCCCTCACAAGGTTGTATCTCAGTAATTTTTCTGGAGATCAAATAAAGCCCTTAGCATAATCCCTCCGCACACGGAGCACCTGCTACCTGGTAGACCATTTATTCTTCTTTAAATGGGACCCCCTATTGCTGAATAAACAGCTGTTTGATAGATATATAGACAGCTCAAGAAAAAGGAGGAATTTTTTGTAAAGTACCAATTTTTTTGATGGTAGACAATATAAAATATTAATTATGTGTTAAAATAAATAGGAATTATCTACTAGAGCAGAAATAGTATGTTTTAAAGCACAATGATTTATCACCTTAAATCCCATAGGCCTTCCTTCCCCTGGCGACCGGCACCGGTTTTCCTCCAGCACCCGGGACCCAGGCCTTCGCTCCTGCCACTGCTGAGAAGCCAAGCCTCTTCAGGCTTTGCTCCACACCTGTGTATGCAAATTAAGCCACCATCTTTGTTGGGTTAATTTGCATACGCACTCCTGATTGGCTGGAGGGTGTCATGGAGGTAAGGTCAATTTGCATGTTTCTCTTTTATTAGGGTAGATGATAGCTGGATATGCAAAGAAGAGAGATTTTGAAGTCAAAGAGTTCAATTCTCCAGGTAATAGGCATCCAACTATGTTCCTATTTACAGTATATAATAGAGAAACTAGTAGCTGCTTTAAATGACTATGGTGACTTAGTGTATTAAACAGCCAAAACGATACCTCACTTAGTAGGTGCTTAAAAATAGTAGATATGCCGAGACCAGTTTGGCTCAGTGGATAGAGCGTTGGCCTGCGGACTGAAGGGTCCCGGGTTTGATTCCGGTCAGGGGCATGTACCTTGCTTGCGGACACATCTCCAGTGTGGGGTGTGCAGGAGGCGGCTGATCGATGCATCTCTCTCATCGACGTTTCTGACTTTCTATCCCTCTCCCTTCCTCTCTGTAAAAATCAATAACATATATTAAAAAAAAATAGTAGATACTATTATTACTCTTTAACTTCCACTCGGGATTAAAAACCCATATTTCTATGAAAATGAAATAAAAATTAATATAGCTATAAATTATTGTAATTGGTTACTCCTGGCCATATACGTCCTTTACTATTGAAGAAGCTTTTAAAAAGAAAATTACTCTTTTCCTCCATTTATTTTAACTACTATGCCCGGGGTCAGACAGGCGATGGTTGCTCCTTGGGTCTTTGCGTCCATGTGGCAGAGAAAAAGTTAGAGGTTGTAAGGGTTCTCTCATCATAAACGTCAAATATAAACGATGAAATGTCTTTTAGTGTGTCTGAAACGTGGCCAAGTTTTAAATTGAACCTCCCGAATTTTATTTTGTTTAAAGGATTTGATGTTTGCCATCGCAGCTTCATTTTTTTTAAATTTTAGGGACTATTCATCAGAACATGCTCTGGCACGTGGTGTGCCGTGAAGACCCCTCAGCTCTCTGGGCATGCGTGATCCTAACTGTCATTAGGAGGAGCTGCTTGGCCAACCTATAAAGCAGCGGTTCTTAACCTGAGGGTCGCGACCCCTTTGGGGGTCAAACGACCCTTTCACAGGGGTCACCTAAGACCATCGGAAAACACAGATATTTACATCACGATGCATAACAGTAGCAAAATGACAGTTATGAAGTAGCAACGAAAATAATTTCATGGTTGGGGGTCATCACAACATGAGGAACTATCTTAAGGGGTCACGGCATTAGGAGGGTTGAGAACCACTGCTTATAAAGGTTTAAATCCAAGTTACAAGATCCCACTAGAATCTACTCATTCTTTCAACAACGCACTGGCCGTGCTGAAAAGACAGCGACCCTTGCCCAGAAGACCTGGGATAGATGGTCAGGCCATGATATACCATGTTTTCTGGCGTATAAGATGACTGGGTGTATAAGACGATCCCCAACGTTTTAAAATACAGAGTTTGGCTGAGACTGGTTTGGCTCAGTGGATAGAGCATCAGCCTTCGCACTGAGGGGTTCCAGGTTTGATTCCTGTCAAGGGCATGTGCCTTGGTTGTGGGCGCATCCCCGTTGTGGGGGGGGGTTTGGGGAGGGGGACGTGCGGGAAGCAGCTGATTGATGTTTCTCTCTCATTGATATTTCTGGCTCTCTATCCCTCTCCCTTCCTCTCTGTAAAAAATCAATAAAATACATTTAAAAAAAATATATTGGTATATACTCGGCCTATAAGACGACCCTCAACTTTTGAGAAGATTTTCCTGGGTTAAAAAGTTGTCTTATGCACCGGAAAACACGGTAAGTAAAATGTCCCCTACTCTTTCATCAGGGGTTTTCATTATCCCATGGCACAGTGCATTTCATTGATTCTAAAACGCAGATAAAAATGAAACACATTTGGGTCAGAAGTATTAGTTGACTCTCTACTAGGGGGAGTCCTTGGAGAAGATGCACCATTAGGACACAATTTCTGGTTTCGTCCAGTTTGCGGTCTGAGACAGTCAGTACCATTCATGAAAACTAGGTTTCAACCCACAATTTTCTTCTTCTTCTTTTTTTAATATATTTTTATTGATTTCTTACCGAGAGGAAGAGAGAAGGATAAAGAGTTAGAAACATCAATGAGAGAGAAACATCGATCAGCTGCCTCCTGCATGCCCCCTACTGAGAATGTGCCCGAAACTAAGGTACATGCCCTTGACCGAAATCAAACCCGGGACCTTTCTGTCTGCAGGCCGATGCTCTATCCACTGAGCCAAACCGGTTTTGGCCCCACAATTTTCTTATCACTCCCAGTCCTTGTCTAGTTCCTTTGAGCTAAAAGGGGCTTTTAAATCTAGGATTCAAATTCAGACCTGAATCTCATCCTCTCCACCAAGTTAGATGCTACCTTTGTTTGATTCTCTGTGTTTGTTTTGTTTTGTTTTGGATCCTGAAGCTGCTCTTTGCAAACACATTCTGCTTCATCCAGGATGCTGATCTCATGGGTTGGGAAACCCTGACCGAGGTCCCTAAAGGCTCTTGATGTTACCGGGATTCCTTTAATCACAATGACCGCCTGCAACAGATCGGTTCCCACCATTCTCCCGCATTGCTATTCACTGAATCTGCAGAGCTCCAGCCGTCACTGGCTTTGGATCGGAGAGCGTTATTTCACTGGGGCCACCTAGAGACTCATCGGCCTGACAAGTAACTGTCCACATTGATAATGGAAGTCATTCATTTCTATTATTTTCAACTGCGCTGTGGCCTCTGATCGAGTGGACAAGAATGGATGCTAATTTATTTTGTGGCTGAAAATAAAAATGCCTTCATGAAGACAAAGTGCCGTTGGGAGAAATTGTACCTTATTTTTAAATAAATAAACATGTTTCCGGAATAAATCCCCTTGGCGCAGTAATAATTTTTGGCGTTTCTTGCTCTCTCCTCTTAAAATGAAAATGAGCATTCTAGAGAGGAGAGCATCATTAATGCATGCACCCGACTTCTTATTCTCAGCGGGGACGTGAGACTTCCGGAGTGTCAGGAGGGATTTATTGGGCGGGTAGGATATGCCGAGCGTGTGATAGATTTGTGGCCATTTCTCAACGTCAGCATTATTGACATTTTGAGCAAGGTGGCTTTCTGTAACGGGCGGATGTTCTGTGCATGGCTGTAAGGTGTTGAGCATCATTCAAGGTCTCTACCCATTAGCTGCCAGTGTCACCCACACTCTGGCTGTGACTCCAAACATGTCTGCCAATGTCTCATGGGGGAACATAGCCCACACAGCGGAGAAACTTGGTCTTAATGTGTGTAGCAACTGATCAGACAACTCTTGCCCTAAAAATTGTAGCCATGTATAGTCATTTATCTAGAAAACAAAGGTCATTAGAAAAACCATGTATAATTTTCTAGGCGCATATTTGTATGAGAATAATGAGGATATAGCCTTACATGTAAGGCACGATCTGAAACATGATTTATATTCCCAATGAGAAAACACAGTCTCAACTTCCTAGGAAAAGGAATGAAAACAAATTTATTATCTCAAGGGTTTCCTATGTGTTACTATGCACCGTGCTAGATTTTATCACAGACAGTAGCACATTTAGTTTTCATAAAGGTTAGGCTGGGTTTCCGGGAGCTGAGAGAGCAAGAAAGGGCGGACAATTCTAGCAATACGCTCTGAGTTTATGAAGGGAATTTATATATAGGGGCATCTCAGGCTGTGACAGAGATGACTGGCCATTTGGCAGGTGCTAAGGGATTCTACAGAACAGGGCAGGATATACAGGGGTGCTGGGGATGACCAGATAAGGGGAATACTCCCTCCATGCCCAGGGGCCAGCACACCCCAGCACGCTGGGAGTCTGCAGGGAGATGTGGGTTAAACATCTCTGAGTGGATTTCCGGGAAGCAATGGCTGTCTGGCCAGGGTGTGCTTGGCAGGTCTGGCAGCGGTCACATCATAGAACAATCTCTCCTCCACAATAAACATTTTACGGTGTGAGTACCCCACGTTGGGCTGCTAGTTGCGGGTGTCTCCCTGGCCCCCCACATCCCATGTAGGGTTCAGGTTCAGGGTTTGGACTTTGAAGGAGGCCGCACACAAATGAAAGAGACTAGATAAAAAAACATTGTTTTGTAAATAGTGGGGGCCAGGCGGGGGCCCAGCTCAAGAGGAAGGAATCTGCTTTGCTCTGGCCTTGTGATCCCTTTTATTCAGGTTTTGGGGTCCATTCATAGCCCTTAGGCAGGCAATTCCAATAATAGCTCCATGATAGCCCCTCAGCAAGGATTTACATAAGACTAAAAGGTGGAAGTTGCTTCAGCTCCCTTTGTCTCAACTAGACAGTGGGTGCTTGGCTCTGACCCTTGCCAGAGCCTTAAGGTTCACCAGCCTTCCAGACTCCTCGTCCACCTCTTTCTGCTAGTGAAGGTGATGGGTAGCTTCCAACAGCATGGCTTATGAATTATTCTCTCCTTTTACAACTAAGGAAACCATGGATAAGCTTGTGAATAATGTGTTTACTGTTGACTTCAATTCTTAAATTGTGTCAGAGCTTATATTCTTACTCAGTATGTCTGATTTCAAACATGCTGCCTCTTACAGAAAATCTCAAAAGAAAGTTGTTACACCAGGATAATGCAATAAGGCTAAAATAGAAATGATTTGTAAAAAATTGTGACAAAATTATTCTTTTTAATATAAAAAACAAAATATGCGAAAGGTGTGTTGACTGAGGATATACAGTGTCTACGCAACACGGTTTTCAATGGTTCATGCAAACCAGATTAGTCACTTCTGCCTGGTGGAGATACGGGTGATGATTTGTGAGAAATTACTAAATAGGCTGCTGTTAAAGCTATTGCTATAAAATGCACAAGGTTAAGCATTTATGTGTGATCTAAGTGTACACTTCGTAGTCAGGGTTTCTCATCTGCTGTGAGAGATAATAACAGGCTGAATGTTAACGGCTCTTTCTCTCTGAGAATGGCAAGTGTGTCACTAACCTCCAGGAATAGAAAGCAGTTCTGTGACCAGAGGAAAAGAGGAGAAAAAACTGTCCGACCGCTGCTGCCCTGTGAGCACGAGTGAAGGGAACACGTGGGCCGACTCACACATGCTCGTGGGTGATGGAGACTCTGAAGGAAGGGATGTTCTGGAAGAGCATCAGCCAGAGGCACAACCACACGAGGGGGTGATCTATGCAGGTCTCAGATTTCAGTAAGTGCACAGATGTTTCCAGAATGTTACAATGCCAGCCATTTTTTAAGAAGAAATACATACTTTGTTAGTACCATTTCAAGCAAACACAGATTCGGCACGGCAAGCATCGTTACACGTGATGCAGCTCCATCTTCCATACAGACATGGGGATGGAGAGAAGAATAGTGCGCCAGATTCTCTGGACAAGGAGGTAGGAAGACAGCCTGTTGCAATTTACATGAAAAGCATTTCTGTGGGAAATATGCTCTTCTTATATCGTCAACACATTTCTCATCATCAGAAAACACTGAGTATGGGGGCCCCTTACATTGTTAAAACTAATATGGTGGCTGAGACCGGTTTGGCTCAGTGGAGAGAGCGTCAGCCTGTGGACTGAAAGGTCCCAGGTTTGATTCCGGTCAAGGGCATGTACCTTGCTTGCGGGCACATCTCCAGTGTGGGGTGTGCAGGAGGCGGCTGATCAATGTCTCTCTCTCATCGATGTTTCTGACTTTCTATCCCTCTCCCTTCCTCTCTGTAAAAAATCAATAAAATATATATATAAAAAAAACTAATATGGTGGATCCCATGATCCCACCTGAGTGCATGTGCCAGGATCCTGGGGATCATGGCCCAAACTTCTTTCATCCACAGGACTGTCTAAAGCAGGCATAGTTACTTCCTTCTCATTCTGAAATTTTTGAGGGGCGGAGGTATTGCGTGCACCATAAGCAAATTGCCAATTATAGATAATCACTGTCTTTTATTTTAGATATATCTTTATTGATTTCAAAAAGGAAGGGAGATGGAGAGAGAGATATACAAACATCAATGATGAGAGAGAATCACTGATTGGCTGCCTCCTGCACGCCCCCTACTGGGGATCGAACGGGCAACCAGGGCATGTGCCCTTGTCCAGAATGGAACCCAGGATCCTTCAGTCTGAAGCCTGGTGCTCCATCCATTGAATGCCAGCTGGGTGATATTCATTTTCAAAGCCAACATGGCCACGAGGGAAGGTCCAGAGGGAAGGAAGACGTATACAAGGTGAACCAGCACCCACTGGCACAAAGTTTGAGAGCTAGAGCAGGGGAAAAGGGAGGCCATTTGTCTTTGATAATTGGCATTACTCAAAGGAAAGCTGTTTCATTTTTAAAAAAAATTATTGATTTTTTTTACAGAGAGGAAGGGAGAGGGACATTGATCAGCTGCCTTCTGCAGCTGGGGATGTGTGCACAACCAAGGTATATATTTTTGACTGGAATTGAACCTGGGACCTTTCAGTCCACAGGTCGACGCTCCATCCACTGAGCCAAACCGGTTTGGGCAGAAAGTCATTTCCTAAAGCTTCCTGGAGGGAGGTGCCTCCTGAAGATTCGCTCCTGGCCTCCCATCCAAACCAGGAGACAAGGACTCTATCTTCCTTACTCAGCACATGTCATAGGGATGGATCCCAAGTTCCTGAGAAAGGCCCTCCTGGGTTTGCAAAACAGCAAAAGGCCTTTTCAAAAATGTACATCTCTCAGGCGCCGAGAAAGGAATTCCCATTTTATGAGAAATATCTCTAGAGCAGTGGTTCTCAACCTTCCTAAAGCCACGAACCTTGCATACAGTTCCTCATGGGGTGGTGACCCCCAACCATGAAATGTTGCTACTGTGACACATCGTGATGTAAATATCTGCATTTTCCCATGGTCTGAGGCGACCCCTGTGAAAGGGTCTTTCGACCCCCAAAGGGGTCGTGACCCACAGGTGGAGAACCGCTGCTCTAGAATCTAGAACAGTCTGGACGCACTGTAGGTAGTAAAGGTACTGTCCGGGTGATTAGAAGAATCCTCATTCTGCATGCTGTACCGTTTTAGATGTGGAGCTTTGCTTTTTACATTTCTCCAAGGGAAGTTGTTTACTCCTTAAAATGTTGATTTCCCCGAGTTTCAGAAACAAATGCCTCTCCTCCTGCGAGGTCCGTGATTCACGCTAATTGTCTCCTTTCTCACTTTGAAAAGTACTTTTGTAATTGCCCTTTCCACTTGAAAGGAATTCAACATTAAAGTTTGAAACTTTCCCTCACATCCGTCTTCTGCGCTTAATTAAAACAAGATTAGTTGACATTCACCAGTCATTTGCAAAACGTATAACCGCATTCGGAGACTCTATCTAATTATAAAGGCAGCGTGGGGAGCTGCGGGAAGGTTTGCGAAGTTACCCTAATATTTTCTTTACGTTACTGTCGGCAGTGCGTTGCTGATGGATGATGGTTAACACATTCCTCAGGAAGGAAAATCTCCATCTCTCCTTCCTTTGATCTTTTGAACTCATCCTCAGTTTCCCAGAGGATTCATGCACAATTACAAAGTCAGCATCCGGAGAGAGCATCCCTGTTAGGGGGTGCCATTGGAATTAACCACTTACTAATCGCAGGAAAGCAGCGAAAGGGGAAGCCAGATGTTACAGGCAAAGAAGGGTCCCTGGCGACGCCAACAGGACACCAGGATCTCAGTTCTACAGACGTCAACACTGACACCAGCAAGAAAACAGGGACCGGATTACACCTGCCAACAATCTGACCCATTTGGGAAGCTCATCACTCCTCAGGGCCTCCAAAAAGAAAGCAGCTGTGCCAGCATTTTTTTTTTCCCCCCTGGTGAGCCTCATCTTCAAATTAACCTTAAAGAACCATGAAATAATGAGTGTTTTTTTAAAAATATATTTTATTGATTTTTTTACAGAGAGGAAGGGAGAGGGATAGAGAGCTAGAAACATCCATGAGAGAGGAACATCGATCAGCTGCCTCCTACACACTCCTCACTGGGGATGTGCCTGCAACCAAGGTACGTGCCCTTGACCGGAATCAAACCTGGGACCCTTCAGTCCACAGGCCAATGCTCTATCCTCTGAGCCAAACTGGTTTTGGCCAGTGTGTGTTGTTTTGGGGCACCAGATCTCTGGAAATCTGTTATGGAAAACTAATAGACCACATTCACCTGAGTTCGTCTGTGCGTTACATCACCCACTCGTCCTGAGTTTGCTAGATAATGCTTCCTCCTTTCTTTCTTTTTAAAAACCTCCCTTCTCAGTTAGGCGTGCAGGAGGCAGCTGACCTATGTCTCTCTCTCATCAATGTTTCTAACTCTCTATCCCTCTCCCTTCTTCTCGGTAAAAAAAAATCAATAAAATATATTTTTAAAAATATTTATCTGATGTGCAGGATGTCTCAGGCGACCTCTGTGAAAGGGTCGTTTGACCCCCCAAAGGGGTCAAGACCCACAGGTTGAGAACCACTGCTCGGAAAGGAAGGGAAGACTGACAGGTGGAGAGAGCAGGGCGGAGAGCAGAGCTGCGGAACCCAGGAAATACACGCGTCTTTCTGCCGGGCCTGCGTGCAAAAGACAGTCGCAGAGAACAGCTATTTTCTGCTGCAGGGCGAGTGCTGGGAATGTACAGAGAGAGACAGCTTGTTCCGAGCAGACGTGGAGCAGTGACTCTGTGCGAGCATAATTACCCAGCGAGGAGCCGATTTTAACCAACGTGTGAAATTTCACAGACAAACACTGTTCCGCACGGCGATGACAAATTCAATAATTTCTAAAGCTCCATCAGCTCAGCCAGTGCATTCAGGAAAGGCCGAGTTTTGCTATTCTTCCGCCAAAACAGCCGTGTCAGCCCAGAACAATTCGTTGACGTGTTTCCTAGGTGGTTAGCTCCTGCCTCAATATCCTTTTCTCCTTTTGCAATCAGCCTTTCAGGGTTGTATGATGTTTTTTCCTCTCTTCTAGTTAGAACATGATAATATCTAAAATCTCAGTGCCTAATCCCACAATGCTAACACAGATATTTACATAGTACCTGAATTTAAAAATGACATGCAAACAATGAGATAAAGACAGTGGATTTTTATGAGGTGTATGTCTGTTTGAAAATATTAACAAAACACAAACAAGAATTAAAATAAAAAAACCCTGCAGATTAAACACATTTGCTGGCCAGATTCTGCCCTCAGGTTATGAATTTGCAATCCCTGATCGATGAGTTTCTTTTTTTTTAATATATTTTATTGATTTTTTACAGAGAGGAAGGGAGAGGGATAGAGAGTTAGAAACATCGATGAGAGAGAGAGACATCAATCACTCGCCTCCTGCACACTCCCTACTGGGGAGGTTCCCGCAACCAGGATACATGCACTTGACCGGAATTGAACCTGGGACCTTCCAGTCCATAGGCCAACGCTCTATCCGCTGAGCCAAACCGGTCTTAAAATCGATGAGTTTCTTTAACAAGGCTCTTAAGGTAATAGAACACCAACTGTGGAGAGCTGAAATTTAGTGCTAGTTAAAAAAGTACGAATCTGCCATAGTAGCAGCCCAGGTACACAGAGACACAGAAGCAGCCAAGAAATATGAATGGGGAAGATTTCATAGAAAGACGCATCGCGTTTGCAGACTTGAGCATGCCTAGTAGGGACCCAGAGAAAGTTCCATGAGGACATGTCTCCCTAGAGGCTGTCAATCATCCAGGGGGAGGGACTTGGCCAGAGGGTGGTGACCAGCTTGTCATCGTTCATCTGAAAACGTCTCATTTTTTTATGAATTGACTAATTTTAGAGAGAGAATCAGCAATTTGTTGTTTCGCTTATTTATGCATTCACTGCGACCAGTGTACCCTGGTCACCAATGTCACCCCCAAAATCCAATAAAAAACAAATGAAAAGGAACCAGCAGAGCTATTGTGATCTTCAATGGCTGAGAAATAAAAATGGACAGTTGAGGGGCATTGAGCATATGGGTTTCTTAACCCAACATAAATTCTGTACATAAATTCTGAAGAGGCTTTGGAGAGTAACACAACATGAAACGTACTGAGAGAAATTTAAATTCATCTATGATGTCAGAAGCTGAAATTGCACTTCCCCTGGGAGGTGAGTGATTGAAGGAGTCAGGGTGTTTGCACATTGCGGATAAGGTTGTGTGGGTTTATCTGGGTGATTTCTACAAAATGTATTCACTTTGTGAAAATTCATCAGGCGATGTGCATATTATTTGTGCAATTTTATGAAGCATGTTTCATATATATGTGTACATGCATATATGTATATGTGTATATATGTATATGTATGTGTATGTGTGTATATACGTGTATATATGAATATATGTATATATGTGTGTATATATGTGCATATGCATATATGTATAAACACATATACATATTCTTAAAGTAGTTTTCTTACATAATTATATATATATAAATATTTCTCCTATTATTCTTTTAAGCAGATAAAATGTTTCTTCTTGTTGTTTAAAATTACTAAAATCATATGGAATATTCCAGACACTTAGAGTCTAAGAATATGTATATGTGTATATATGTACATATGCATATATGTATAAACACATAGACATATTCTTAAAGTAGTTTCCTTACATAATTATATATATATATATTTTTTTCTCCTATTATTCTTTTAAGCAGGTAAAATGTTTCTTCTTGTTGTTTAAAATTACTAAAATGATATGGAATATTCCAGACACTTAGAGTCTAAGAAATGAGGAGGAAGAATATCCTAGACCTTGGCTTAATTCTCGTTCCCTAGATGTTAAGCACAGTGACAGCTATCAACAGCTCACCATCACACAAGTCCACGTATTAAAATGTGTTACTGAGCAATACAGCTTTTTATGAAAATGAATGTGATTCAGGATTATGATAAAATAAAATGTGTAGCAACAAGCCTGTCAAGAGACAGTGAAGTTTCTTTGGCAATGGCAACTGACATCTGAATCTTGAAAAGAAATTGTAGACGCACAGATACTGTCAAAAGGTTAAACGCTAAGTGAAATAAGCCAGTCAGAGAAAGACAAGTATCATATGATCTGACTCATACATGAAATTTAAATAAACTGATGAACAAAATAGATCTAGGGACATGGAAACATGGAACAGATTGTGGAATCTCAGAGGGAAGGTGCAGGTGGGTGGGGAGGAAGGGATTAACCAAAGAATGAATGAATACACACACACACACACACACACACACACACACATGTATCTCCCATGGACACAGACAATAGGGTGGTAAAGGCCTAGAGTGGGGGTAAGGGGGGGCTAGAAGGTGTCACTGGTGAAAAAGAGAGAGACATCTCTAATAATTTCACCAATAAAGTTACATTTACAAAATAAAGGTTGAATGTCTCTCATCGATGTTTCTAACTCTCTATCCCTCTCCCTTCCTCTCTGTAAAAAATCTATAAAATATATTAAAAAATAATTAAAAAGAACTAAGGAAACCATTGGCCGCCTAAAGGTGTCAGTGGAAGATGTAGGCTTGCAAGACACACGGCAACACGCTTTCCTGGGCAGAGAGCAGTGGGGTGGGTGTGCAAAGACTGTCCTCACCATTGTTGTGTGTTACCAGCTGCACACATGTGAACATACATATGTCTTTGAGTATATTTATTCCCTAACTCAGCACATGGATATTCCATAGTAAACAACAGGCACCTGGAATCAGTGCCTGAAAGCACTCAACTAACTCCCAGCATCAAGCCCAAACTGCTTCCGACTGGTGGTGATTGACTGAAGCCAGTGGGAGCCGCATCCATTATTGACCCGGCAAACAGACTTCCACTCAGAGCGAGTCAGCAGACCTCTGGCAGAGAGAGCCGCTCAGCCCGCGGGCACTTCCCTGCTCTGCCCCCTGCGCGCTGAACTAATAAAGCAGCCATGTCCAGCTCACTGCCCTGCAGAGAGGAAGAGACCTCAAATCCCCCCCAACCAAGTCCAAGGAAATGAGAAAATGGACGGGGGAGTATATTAACATCTGAGTGACCCCTCTGCGTGGACTGAACTTTCTAAAAAGTCATCATCTCCTATTGCCGCCTACAGGTTTGTGAGTGAGATATCACAGTTTTGTGTTTGTTTTGTTTTTCAAGTCAGAAAGTTGACATCCCAAGAGTTGAAGGAAATCGGCCAATTCTTCAAGAGCTGATAAGTGGCAGATCTGGGGTTCAGGCCCTCTCCCCCTCTCCCATGGGCTTCGGGGCAATTGGTGGTTATTCTGCCTCCAAACCATGATCAGGAGGAAAGGAGAAAACACATATTCCGCTTTGTTCTGTGGAGGAGTCAGATAATATTTCGGGCGGAAAAAGCACATGTAGAATGTGGGAACCCCCTTTTTCCTATCCTCTAGGGCAGTGGTTCTCAACATTCCTAAGGCCGCAACTCTTGCATACAGTTCCTCATGTGGTGGTGACCCCCAACCATGAAATGTTGCTACTGTGATGCATCGTGATGTAAATATCTGCATTTTCCACTGGTCTTAGGCGACCCCTATGAAAGGGTCATTCGACCCCAAAGGGGTCGCGACCCATAGGTTGAGAACCACTGCTCTAGGGGTTCTCAGAAAAATTAAATGACTTCCTGAAGTCTCTAAAGCCTTGCTTCTTCTTCATTGCTTTTAATCAGATTTTTTTCTAAAAAAAAATGAGCTAGTTTTCTAATTCTCTCTGGTGGGAAATTTGCTCTGCTGAGAACTGCTTTGTCGCAGGCATAATTGGAAGAGAAGGACACTTGAATGAGCATTTTTGGAAGGACATGGGCCATTATACAATTAACTTTTAATTACGCACATATATCGAGCCGGTAATTATGCTGCTCCAAACCTACCTTAAGTACAGCTTACATATTGCTAAATGATGTGGAAGGGTTTTTAATTCATTAATCCAAAAAAAAAGGAGGTAGTAGAAGAGTTTTAGCCAATGGAGGAGTTATTGTACATACATTATATAGAGTATATTTATAGAGCGAGATAACGTGCATTCTTGTAAATAAATACCATTGCACTAACTTGGAAATATCATGAAGGCAAATTATGGAGTGAGTTGTTTCCAAACAATCAGTACCAGTTTCACTAATGTAAAAAGATGTGAGTATTTAATTTTTAAAATGTGGGCCAGGTATAGTGCTTTTCAGAGTGTCTGCAGGGAAGAAACAGATGTTACTTGCAATTCCAAAAATGTCGCAAATGAAGTCCGTTGGAAAGTACAACAGAACAAAGAGCTTATCCCTAATATTTCCTTCAGCACCTTGGCCATGAAGCATCGCTGCCATTTAATGCCACTCACCACACCCAGCCTCAAATCTTAACATTTTAAAAATCCAGGTGTCCTGACCAGCAATCATCACTCATATTTATTCAGCATCTCCTCTGTCATGCTGTATTTATGCTGTGGTATGCCCTTGCCATTGTTTTAATCATAGTTTAAAGAATTAGGGGAGATATGTCCCCCTTTTCCTAGCTGAATAACTGGTGTTTGGAAAGGGCACATAGTTTTACCAGACCAACACACTTGTGTCAGCAAAACTGGAATTTGAACCCAAGCTTGATTGATTTTTAAAAATATATATTTTATTGATTTTTTTTTACAGAGAGGAAGGGAGAGGGGTAGAGAGTTAGAAACATCGATGAGAGAGAAACATTGATCAGCCACCTCCTGCATACCCCCTACTGGGGATGTGCCCATAACCAAGGTACATGCCCTTGACTGGAATTGAACATGGGACCCTTCAGTCGGCAGGCTGACACTCTATCCACTGAGCCACACCGGTTTCGGCTGGTTCATTTCTTAACCTCTTTATTCACTGTTTGTCATTCTGGGGAAGGGGTCTGCTGAGTGCCTGAACTCCGTGCAGTGCACGGAGACTTTCCTGTTGGAGTCACTCCTGTGGCGACAGACCCCCTCTTCCTCCAGAGCAGATGGCGGTCTTTGTTTGCTGGTGTCTCCTGCGCTAGAGGACAGGCATAGGACGCAGACTCTCCACTCAGACTCTCTCAGCCATGCTGAGAGTTGTGGCCCAGCCCTGCAAAGCAATGGGGATTCCGAGGAGCAAATTCGATGTCTCTGACACAGAGAGTTCATCGCGATGTCTAAGGAGACCAGTCCCAATCTGGGCTAAAGTGCCTCCTCTCTTCAGACAGAGAGACGCCCTGTGTTCCCGGAGGCAGGCATCCTGAGGTTCCCCTCCCCCCACCCCCTACCCTCCACTCCCTGGCTGCTGGTAAGAGCTCTGGTTGCCAGAAGCATCAAAGGGGGTGATTCATGGTCAAGGAATGTCCCCTCTTTCAGAGAAAGAGGCAGATGACCCTTTCCTAGGAGCACTGTTTAGTGGATTAGTGAAACAGAAGAGAAAAAAACAAAAAACAGCAAACTCAACTTGAATTTTTTTTCCATAGTGGTTCTGAAGCAGCCATCTTACAGAAAAACTGCTGTTTGAAATTCTAACCTGGCTATTGGCTTCTGTAAATGCTTGCTTGCTTCAATAATAAGGAAAAGGAGACTATTCTCACTTCAGAGAGGCCATTAAACCTTCCCCGGACAAAATGATCAGTGCTGGCACCAGGCCAAGCCTTTGGTGGAGGTCTCAAGGCCTCAGCACAGAGGGGCCCTTTAAGAACTTGCAAAGGGGCGGGAAACATCCCCTATTTGGGAGACAGAGGAAGTAAAAACATATAAATAGGGAAAATTCCTGCATGCTGGGGCCCAGAATTTGAGAAACATTTTCCTCTGGACCCGCGCGTAGTAAATATCACTCCAAACTCTCCGAGCGTGGTTTGGTTATTCCGGTTCTCTGTAACATTTCTGCCCCTGCAGGCCCCAGGCTGCAGGCACCTTGCAGGCCCCAGGCTCTGCTGCCTGGAGCTCTGCTCTCCTCCCCAGCTCCCACAATCCTTGTTGGCTCTCAGGTAGTTCCACGCTTTCAACACGCTCCGTCTCCATCCTGGAGATGCAGGCAAAGAACAGCTGGGCGAGGGTTTTAATTCACGTGGAAGCGCACACCATTCATGTTTATGACACGCAACGCCGGGAACATTAGCAGCCTCGCATCTTCCTCTTCCCCTGCCCAGAAGCCGGCAGCCATGCGCAGCCAGTGGAGGGGAAAATCTGCAGCGATATTGTCAAAGCTGTGTTGTCATCATGTTTTCAATTATAGAGAAGCATTTAGCGGAGCGATCGTCAGAACGCGGGCCGTGAGAGATGTGCCACCAGGAGTGGCTCTCACATCCCGTTCCCCAGCTCCCATTCGATGCCACAGGAGCGAGCTGTGCCAATTTCTCCTCTGACAGCAGAGAAGCCGGGGTCTGAAAACCCGCGGCAAGCATTGGCAGTGAGCACGCAGGTGGTCGTAAAAGTGTGAGTTTTGGGAGATGTTTTTTTTTTTTTTTTAATATATCTTATTGATTTTTTACAGAGAGGAAGGGAGAGAGATAGAAAGTCAGAAACATCAATGAGAGAGAGAGACATCGATCAGCCACCTCCTGCACGCCCCACAGTGGAGATGTGCCCGCAAGCAAGGTACATGCCCTTGACCGGAATGGAACCTGGGACCTTTCAGTCCACAGGCCGACGCTCTATCCACTGAGCCACACCGGTTTGTGGCAAGAAACACGCCATCTGCCATTGAACAGAGAAGGTCAGAGAGCCTCGATGGGGAGGCATTGCAGGGCGGAGAGAGGGTGATTAGCCGCCAGGAAGAAGCATCAGAACCAACCTGGCGGGTGAGAGAGAGGGCACTGAACCGGCTCCATATTCGCCGAGGAAAATCGAACTATGTTTGTCCCTTCATTAGAGAGGCTGCAATTTCTCACCCAGTTGGAAGAACTCAACCCACTTAAATAAAAGAGAAAGCAAAAAAAACACTTTGATGGGGAG
The DNA here is from genome assembly GCA_004026805.1 of Lasiurus borealis. Lineage (NCBI taxonomy): Eukaryota > Metazoa > Chordata > Mammalia > Chiroptera > Vespertilionidae > Lasiurus > Lasiurus borealis. Next base: position 16,928 of record PVJN01003268.1, read on the forward strand.
ATGTGTCTTAGCGGTAACACAGCGAGCGGTTCTACTCACGTGAATCTAAACACACCGAGCAGGTCTGATTAAACTATTTCTTCGGGAGAAAACGCTGGCTTTCCATCCCCCGATGATCTTCCAACACTTAAGAGTGTGGAGGTCAGAGGAGAGAAAAACTCAGCAATCAGGCAGGGCCATCGCGGCCGTCTCAGCAGCTGGAAAGAGATGAACGAGCGCGCTGACATTTACCGGGCCTGTGATTGCGGGCGATGATTAGGTGACCTTGTTAGTGGAGGGGACCTTTGGATGTTTGCTCTCAGCCACGGGGAAGCAAAACAGCCCCGGGCCCCGCTCTCTCGGCAGAGAAACTGACTGGGAAGCCGAGGTGGGGTACACCCCAGCCTCCCCAGTTCCCCCGAAACAGCATTGGAGTGAGCAAGAATTGGTGAGGCCTCCTGTAATGCGTTTCCTTTCAAATGCCACGACTAATAGCTGAAATAAAGACTTTTTTTTGGTCAAATTACACTCCATGGAAGCTCCTTTTTGACAGAGGCAGAAAGGACAGATTTCAGAGGTCTCAGCAATATATGCACAACAAAAAGGAACCCTGCAGAAACCGGTTTGGATCAGTGGATAGAGAATCGGCCTGCGGACTGAAAGGTCCCAGGTTCGATTCAGGTCAAGGGCATGTACCTTGGTTTCGGACACATCCCCAGTGTGGGGTGTGCAGGAGGTGGCTGATCCATGTCTCTCTCTCATCGATGTTTCTGGCTTTCTGTCCCTTTCCCTTCCTCTCTGTGAAAAATCAATAAAAATATATTTAAGAAAGAAAGAAAAAAAGGAAGAAAGGAAGGAAGGAAGGAAGAAAGAAAAAAAGAAAGAAAGAAAGAAAGGAAGGAAGGAAGGAAGGAAGGAAGGAAGGAAGGAAGGAAGGAAGGAAGGAAGGAAGGAAGGAACCCAGACACCCGCATGCAGAAAACAGTCCCGGAAGTTGGACTTGGACAGTGACATAGAAGGGACAGACAACCAGGCGTGTCTCCGCACCAAGTCCCCAGCATAATTGGAAGCAAGAGAGAAGAATGTGCTATGGTTTCCAATCTTCCTCCTCTGAAGGTTCCCTACCTGTGCAGCAAGGTTTATCTCTCCCTGTTCCTCCCCAATTTATTATCACGCCCTGATCTCTATAACCTGTCTGAAAACGCTCTCGGGGAAATATGTATTCGCGAGCTCATCCTCGCTCGGAATATCAACCAGGGCTCTTGTGATTCTTGGCAAATGTGGCCAACCTAATCCTCTTACATCTTAGAACAAAGAAACCGGGTGAACACTGGGGCCATTAAAAGGGCGGCGGGAACAGAGGAGGCAGTGCCGATGCTTGTGTATCAGGATTCTCATACGTGGTACCTCGAGATACGAGTTTAATTCGTTCCGTCACCTTGAGGCGTGGGAAACTAGGAGACACTCGAGTCGAGGTAAACTGGTGGGTCAGGTGCAGCCGGCTAATCCGCGTGATGACTCGTATCTCAAATGTTGCTCGTATTTCAAAGCAAAAATCACTCGCTCCACGGCTCGTATCTCAAAAATCTCGTATGTTAGGGCGCTCGTAACTCGAGGTACCACTGTACCGTTTTGTTAACTGCACGCCAGATCACATCTGTTCCCAGGAGACGCGGCTCTCACCTGACGTTTCTTGAATGACAGAGCGGTGGCCAGATGCTGTGAAGAGACCTCAGGCAATGAATGTCAGCTCTCCTTCTTCAAAGACAGGCAGATGCCAAAGATAAGCACCCAGACATTCTTCGCTAGGAAATTAACCAGGCTGGTTTTGCATCTATTGAAAATCCTGTACATTAATAAATGAAAGCAGCCGAGACCGGTGTGGCTCAGTGGATAGAGCATCGGCTTGCAGACTGAAAGGTCTCAGGTTCGATTCCAGTTGGAGGTATGTATCTTGCTTGCAGGCACATCTCCACTGTGGGGCGTGCAGGAGGCGGCTGGTCGATGTCTCTCTCTCATCGATGTTTCTGGCTTTCTATCTCTCTCCCTTCCTCTCTGTGGAAGATCAATAAAATATATTTAAAAAAATAAAAATAAAAATAAATGAAAGCAACAAAGCAGGGTAGGCGTGGCCTTTTTGGGTATCCCTGATTCTGCCCCTTGATCATCTGTGTGAACGGTGGCAAAGGATTCCATCCCTCCTCCGTGCCATAGTTTTCTCTCATAAGGCGGTTGTGAGAATTCCATGAGGTCACGCAGGAGCGTGTCTGTCATATTCCGTTATTCATGCACAGCTTGTCTTTCCATCCCAGAGTCTCATTGAGTTTGTGTGAAAACATGAAACAGAGGAAGAGAGGAGTTTTAAAAGGCAGTTCCCTGCTGGTGTCCCTACGCTAAGTCACAGGGAGAGAGTACAGTCCCGTGTTTTGGTGACTATGCCAGTGATGTCACTTGTTTTATTTTACTGCAGTTTAATTACAGCCGGTGTCATGAATCCAAACCTGCTCATTTTTTATCTGCAGAAGAGCCCAGAAACTATTAAGATAAGTTCTGTGTATGTTGACTCATCTTTATCCTAAAGTCACCTAGTTTCGAAAGCGAAAGATGATGAATATGTCTATTCTTAGGAATTTTCACAACTTAATGTAAATACCGTATTTTCCGGTATAGAAGACGACTGCGAGTATAAGACAACCCCCAACTTTCCCAGTGAAAATTCAGAGTTTGGGATATACTCGCTGTTTAAGACTACCCTCCTTCCAATACACACCAAATAAAAATTTTAAAAAATCAGATTTGATTTCAATATGGTCATCTTAATTCAAATGCTTATGGCATGCAGGTACTTAGCAGGAAAACTGTCACTTCTAAACATAAGTCTGTTTGTCATCAAACATGGACTGTATTTTCTGTCGTATAAGACGACCCTCGACTTTTGAGAAGATTTTCCTGGGTGAAAAAGTCATCTTATACGCCGGAAAATACGATATAAACTGTAAACACTAGCACCCTAAGACCATATAGAAAAAGAGGGGGGTGGTGGTGGAGGTTACTCCTCCTCATGGCTTATGGAAGAGTTGGGTGTTCCCTATCTCTATGTGCATCCTAATCTCTACATTCAGGTTTACTTGCAGTGTACGGTTTGTGGTTTGAAAACACACCTGATGTTTATAAGCCAATAAGTAAAATCCCAACCTTGGCCAAAGTCTTGTTTTTAAATATATATTTTATTGATTTTTTACAGAGAGGAAGGGAGAGGGATAGAAAGTCAGAAACATCGATGAGAGAGAAACATTGATCTGCTGCCTCCTGCACGCCACACACTGGAGATGTGTCCGCAATCAAGGTACATGCCCCCAACAGGAATTGAACCTGGGACCTTTCAGTCCGCAAGCCGATGCTCTATCCACTGAGCCAAAGTCTTGTTTTTAGCGATAGAGAATAACTCAGTTAGATGCCAATCAGCATCCAGATTCTCATGTCTATGACTCGTGGTTCACGTTTAGACCAATGAAAATAAAGTTCAAGATTTGGAGAGAAATCAGAAAACGCCTAGCTCCCCCTACTAATGTAGCTGTGCTGGAACTAAGAGCTTAGCCACACAATTAAAAAGACAAGCCAACATAATGGGACGGAGACGGGTAGAAAATTGGCGTTAATTCCTTTATTATCGGTGCCTGAAGACAGCTCTTCCTCGGGATTTTCCATTAGAAACAGCCTAATAACTTCACTTACTCTTGGAAGGAGGTTGAGCTGGGTTTTCTGACACAATTGAGAGAATCCTTCACCCAGATCAAATTTAATAACCCTTCCCTCAAATTTATGCGGAACCTATTTTTAGAATTCTCATTTTTTTCCCTTAATATTATTTCCATGGCGTTTCACAAGTTTTAAACTTGCCTTTCAAGAGCATTTATAACCTGACTCATTACTCCTCTGACTGCTCTTTTATAGAAAATATTTGCCTCGGCTCGTCTGTTCTCTCAACATCTCCGACATGTGCCAGAGTCAGCCCCATCTTAAGATTGCAATGCTCTCCGCTAGCACATGGAGTATCTTCTTAAGACACTTCTCTCTCTTAAATTCCAGCTCACGTCTCCTGCTAAGAATAACTCTCTAATATCTTTGGTCTACAGTGAATCTTTTCCAAACGCATGGTACAGTGTGTGCATATGGGTGGGTAAGAGAGAGAGAGAGAGAGAGAGAGAGAGAGAGAAATGCTGGTCAAATTCCACTTCACACAATCAATCCCAATGTTTTAGAACTACATATTTTATCATGGCTGTTTTTCTTTTCATCTAAAAAATTTATATGTACTCAAAATATTACTTTGTATTGAATTCGTTTTTTAAAAAATTTTGATTTGCATTTGTTCTTTTGAAATGAAAATTATATCATTGATACTGCTAATCAGATAATTCTCCAGACTCCATATATTCCTCCTAAGTGCTGAGGCTATGTAAGTTTTGTTGTATTTCCCCAGCCTGTCTAAGAAAAGGGTGATATGCAAATGAACCATCACTCCATCACAAAGATGGCAGCGCCCAGAGCCACAAGATGGCGGCACGCAGTTCTCTCAGTCCTACCAGAGTCCTCTGGTCCCCAGAGGGTGGCCGCCGAGGGCGGGCAGTATGAGTGGCCCGGCAGAATGCTTGTTTCATCGCCATGGTGACAAGGCAAGTGTCTCGCTGCAGGTGTGGAGGACCTCTGGGCAGCGGTCAGGGAGTGGCTGAGCAGGGGGAACACACTTGCATCGTTGCCCCAGGGATGAGGTGATGATGCAAGTGTTACACCCCAGCCTGGATGGGTTTCTGGCTGGTCTGGGGAGCGGATGGGCCTCAGGGCTGCAGAGAGCCCCTGGGAAGTGGGCACACAGCAGCCAGGCCTTGCTGAGAGTTACTGGCACGCGGACGCATGCACAGGGCTATTAGTCATTTAATAATGTTTCATGAAGAAGCTGGAGTAGGCTAAACCTACTGTCAGTTGTTAGTGACAGAGCAATGAATAACGGTCTCTGCCAGAGAAGGAAACATGCAAAAATTCATTGAACACAAATCTGGAAAACCATTCAACCCATGGACTAAGACAGGGGGAGTATGTGTCTTCCCTGCTCAGCTAAGTACCAGTAGAGTTCTATTGAACTGGCATTCTTTTTTTTTTTAAATATATTTTTATTGATTTTTTACAGAGAGGAAGGGAGAGGGATAGAGTGTCAGAAACATCGATGAGAGAGAGAGATATTGATCAGCCGCCTCCTGCACGCCCCACACTGGAGATGTGCCCGCAAGCAAGGTACATGCCCCCGACCAGAATCGAACCTGGGACCTTTCAGTCCGTAGGCGGATGCTCTATCCACTGAGCCAAACCAGTCTCGGTGAACTGGCATTCTTTTTGGTTGGCAATTTATCCCAGATTTTTAATTTTCACATCAGATATTCTAATGAAAAGTTGCATTAAAGTAAGCGAAAGCAAATGTGGATGCCTTCCCTTTTTTATTTGTAGCTTCTGCTGTCTATTAGTGCATGAGACGCATTTTCAGTAAACACAGTTCACGCATTGTAATCTGAAAAAAGATCAATGCCTATTTATATGGCTCAGCTTTTTTTTTTTCCGTGAAACTTTCATATGTCATCTAACATACACCTCTCTTTTTAGACAGTTGGCAGGCTTTGAGATAAAAGGTACAGTCCAAAGAATATTTAGACACTAATGATTACAGACAACAAACGCTCTCTCAGCATAGTAAGTACACTCATTAGCAGATATAGGGAAGATACATAAATGAACTAAATGCAACACTTGAAGTTGAAAAACATAGTCACTGAAATAAAAAGATCCCGGATAGATTTAAACAATTTGACATCACAGAAAACAACAAACAATGAGCTTGATTTGGTAACAATATAAACTATGCGACCTTGAATACTGAAAAATAAAAAACTAAAAATAAAATGTAAATAGTAATGTGTGAACACCATCTACCCGCCATCTATAAGTGTAATCCTAGAAATGCGGTGGGTGCAAAAAAAAAAAAATTGAATAGCCGAGACCAATTTGGCTCAGTGGATAGAGCAGACTGAAAGGTCCCGGGTTTGATTTGGGTCCAGGGCATGTATTCTGGAGGCGGGCACATCCCCAATAGGGGGTATGCAGGAGGCGGCTGATAGTTGTCTCTCTTTCATCGATGTTTCTGACTTTCTATCCCTCTCCCTTCTTCTCTGTAAAAATCAATAAAATATATTTTTTAAAAATTGAATAAATAATATCTGAGAAATGTTCAAAGTTAGTGGAAACAGACACCCAAATGAACCCTGGCAAGTTTGGTTCAGTGGACAGAGTGCCGGCCTATAGTCTGAAGGGTCCCAGGTTCGATTCCGGTCAAGGGCACAGGCCTGAGTTGCAGGCTCAGTGCCCAGTAAGGGGTACTGGTACGCAAGAGGCAGCCAATCCATGATTCTCTCTCAATCATTGGGGTTTTATCTCCCTCTCTGAATCCATGCACACTATGAGACTCAGGCCATTCCTCTCTGATGTCTTGGTGTGATGGGTGTTGTTGGCATGTTTCTTTGTTTTTCCACTTGGCTTCTGCCTGAAATATGCTGCTCTCTGTGGATGTCTCTCTCTGTTCCTAGCAGAGGCTGCCTGGGGGTGACTGTGCGGAATCGTGTCTTTGAAACATTAAACACAATGGGAGATGGTACCCTGCCTTTCCGGATGCCAGCATCCCTGCCTCGCTCAGCATTTGGCCAAACTCCGTGGGAAAAACAAGCTGTGAGTTTTGTATTCTTTCAGACTCGAAGCCCCTCTAGCTAGGAGTCAAGCCCCCTTGTTTTTATCATCCCGGGTAAAACACTGCTGGCAGAGACCAGTGCCAGACGCTCCGCCTAGACCAGACTTGGAGAAAGTTCCCAGGAAGACAACGGCCCACCACCTCAGCTCAGCTCCCGAATTTTGCTCCATCTGAGCTTCCTGGCCTTACCAACATATCCATATTTTTAATCAAATGCCTCAGGCAATTTTTTAAACCATTTTGCTTGTTTGTATAACATTTAAGGAAGGCCAGGGTTTAACAATATCTACTCTCTCCTACTCAGAAGCAACGCCTGAGCCCAGGCATTGTGATATTATTCAAGAATATTGTTAATGAGCATTATCATAATTTCACGTCTTCGAAGAAATAAACTGTGTTCATTTATAAACTCAGCGACAGAAAACTAACTAAGGAAGGACTTGAAATGCCCAGAACAAGGAGGGATGATGGGTAACCATCTCTGAGAGATCCCTTCATTAGAAGAATACAGAATTCTATCAAGTGACAAGAAGATTTTTCAGCCACATTCTTTCCACATCTGTTCTCTTGCTAGATGTACCTTAATTTTTTTTATATTTTATTGATTTTTTTACAGAGAGGAAGGGAGAGGGATAGAAAGTCAGAAACATCGATGAGAGAGAGACATCGATCAGCCGCCTCCGGCACGCCCCCTATCTGAGTTGTGCCCGCAAGCAAGGTACATGCCCTAGACCGGAATCGAACCTGGGACCTCTCAGTCCACAGGCCAACGCTCTATCCACTGAGCCAAACCAGTCTTGGCTAGATGTACCTTAATTTTTATGAGGCCTTTCATCTTTGAACATTTTAGAAGGAGTGCGATATGATAAACAGGTTAGTGTGTCTGCTCCTAACTAATGTGTAATACATCTTTGTCTTTATACATGAGAATACGTTGTTATGAAACATTTGATGAGGAAACATAAAAATAAACCATTTTTGAAAGTGGTCTGCAATCGTGAGCAACCCTTCACGTATGATGGATTTTCACAGAAAAACAAAACAAAAACCCATAACATCCACATGTGTGTTTCACAAGGAAAACCCTGTCAAATCTGATCTTAATTAGAAGTGACTATTTTCTCTTCCTAAAGGAATTATAATTCTCCTTTCACCACAGCACAGCAATAAGCTCAGTACGCAGGAATGGATAACATCTTCAGGGAGGAGAAGAGGAGACAGAGACAGGGACAGAGACCTGCATTGCTCTGACCATTGTCATGTTAGGGAGAGTGAATGGCAAATACAATGTCCTCACAGAGTAATGTCAGGTAAAATTCCAGAAAATTCCTAAGTACAAACTGACATTCGGTCCAAGGTAAGCACAACACAGCATCATACAGTTGACTTTGTAGAGCAGAAATTATGGGTCGGACATGAGGGGAAAGGAATCAATCAAGGACATTAGTGTGGACACACTGACCACAGATTCTCACGAGTCTTCATGTGATTTTAGACTTTTTGTAGATTGTTATGTTTCAATGCATCCCTGTGCTTACTCCTGGGTGGACGAATAGATTCCTCTAGGTCATCCCCATCTTAGGATGTGAATTTGCTTATTTCTAACAACTTTCTTTATTCTTCCTAAAATCCTCATCTAAGTCAAGAATTGGGTGAGTGAGAGAAATCAGCCAAATGGACCCTCTTATTGAGTATGCTATATGAAAATGAATTCATTCTATTTTAGCTAAAAAAAAATGTTTTCTTGTGTCTTGTTGCATATTTCACAGTTCAAAGACATACTCTGGCTCTTAAAATGTCTATTTTCAGTTGGTCTGCTTCATACAAAGTGGTTCTATTTCTGAATTGCTATCTCTGTGGTCAAACAGCGAATACTTCCATGTCCGTACAGGATCAGCCTGATAAGACATATGTGTTGATTTATGAGATCAGGAAGACTTTATCCTGTGAGGTTTGAATGGAGCATCTGAAGTTTGCATTCCGGCAGTTTCACAGCCTCCATTCCTTGCTTGAGGAAGTATATAGTTTATTTCTCTTTCATTCTTGGGGGCCAGTACTAATTGGAGAAGCTTCTGAAGGATGATGACCATTAATATGAATTTGAAGGGAGGGAAGAGATGAACATGGAAAACCCCCATGCAGTGCCAGCATGCGCCGACAGACCTCTGTGATTTAGCATCCTTCCTGACAGTGAGAATTATAATTAAAGCACAGACATATGGGAGGCAAGTTGCGGAATGCCATTTAAGCTGTCTACATAGGGAGGAGGGGGAGGCATTAAAAGAAAGACATGGAAATGTGTTTCTAAAATCACTTCTGGTTTCTGAAAGCGAATTGATAAGAAAAGGCTGCAGGTGGATGCTGGTAAACTATGGGTCCAAAGAGATTTGTATCATGTCATATTCACCCCTTTCAAGAAATCCTTGCCAGCCGAAATCGGTTTGGCCCCGTGGATAGAGCATTGATCTGCGGACTGAAAGGTCCCAGGTTCGATTTTGGTCAAGGGCATGTACCTTGGTTAAGGGCACATCCCCAGTAGGGGGCGTGCAAGAGGCAGCTGATCGATGTCTCTCTCATTGATGTTTCTAACTCTCTATCCCTCTCCCTTCCTCTCTGTGAAAAATCAATAAAATATATTTAAAAGAAAAAAAAGAAATTACTGCCAACCCTCCTCGGGTGACCACCTTGAGGACAACTCCACCTGTAGGGCCTCTTCTGCCTCACCCAATATTGGACCCCAAAGACGCAGGGGTCCTTCTGGAGAGGGGTCTTCACCTGACTCAGAGGACCATATTCTATAGCAACTGTGGATTGTGAGCTGGATGCAATCCAGAGATGTAACATTGGAGCTACCTCCCTGTCCCTCTCCCTTCCTCTCTGTGAAAAATCAATAAAATATATTTTAAAAAGAGAAAGGAAGCAGGTGATGGCATTTCCCATAAAGCATCATCCGGGGAAGAAGGGACAGTAAGCAGAGAAGGAACTACAAAGCATCTCATATCTCCTCGTTCTTTTCTTTCTTTTGACACAAAACTGGAAACATACATTCCTCAACTCTCCTGTCATGAATGCCTGCTGTAGCCAAAAAGTTCAGTATGTTGGATAAGTACACGGCTTTAGAAATCATTTTGAGCTTTTAATATGGCTTTTCTTTCATTTAGAAGATGGCATTGGTATAGAAGGGGTCAATAGCATGTCATTCAAAAGCTGAATTTATGGTCCAATAACTTAGGGACAACCACGTTAAACCCTTGTTGGAATGAAGCAAGCTCTGGATACATCTTTTTTAAAAAAATATATTTTATTGATTTTTTACAGAGAGGAAGGGAGAGAGATAGAGTATTAGAAACATTGATGAGAGAGAGACATCAATCAGCAGCCTCTTGCACGACCCCTTCTGGGGATGTGCCTGCAACCAAGGTACATGCCCTTGACTGGAATCGAACCTGGGACCTTTCAGTCCTCAGGCCGATGCTCTATCCACTGAGCCACACCGGTCTCGGCTGGATACCTCTTTATTTGATACGTAGCCCAGCGGATATCGCCAGCTATAGTGTTAAGTAAAACCGAGAAGCAAAGAAAACTGCAGTATCTCCTGCTCCCTAAATCCACAAGGACTTTGCCAACCCTAAGAGCACAGGAGCCTATAAAACACATGACCACAGTTATAATTTCTACCGGCAACTTAATACGTTCCATTAGATTTTATTTTAAAATTATGACAGTTTATGTTGGAAAGATGATCATGCCATATGTTAAAATAATACTTTGTGATGCAGAAATTTATAAAACCTACTTAATAATGCAAAATGTAGCGACCTGTACGAATTACTGGTCATTAAAGATGCCCTTAAAAATCCAAAAGAAAAAAAAAATCTAAGGTCCTCTTGAAATTTTCAAATACTGAATTGTATGCAAGAGAAATAAAGACATTGAAAATATCACTCAGCTTCCATCAGAATTGTTTGCCTGGTGTTTAGACAAAAGACACCTCTTCCATATGATTCCTTGGTACAGCTGCATGGGAAATAACTCTCCGTTATTTAAACTTATTTTTTTCACAGCTACATTTAGATATGTTTTACATGTTATAAAATTCCCTCATGCCGAGACTGGTTTGGCTCAGTGGATAGAGCATCGGCCTGCAGACTGAAAGGTCCCAGGTTTGATTCCGGTCAAGGGCATGTACCTTGCTTGCGGGCACATCTCCAGTGTGGGGCATGCAGGAGGCGACTGATCGATGTCTCTCTCTCAGCGACAGAGAGTTTCTATCCCTCTCCCTTCCTCTCTGTAAAAAAATCAATAAAATATATTTTTTAAAAAATTCCCTCATTTTATATCTAAAATTCAATGATTTTTAGTAAATATTTAGAGTTCTACAATTATCACCACAGCCATGAATACAGATTAGACTGTTTCCTCTGATCTTTTGTGAATTGAATCCTGAGGAAAAATATTCAACTAGTCACATACTTATGCATTTATAATAATTTATATTTTATACATGAGGATATTGAAATGAATATGGAGACACAAAGACGTAGCAATAAAAAATATCAGTAGATTACAATAAATGGGCTCCTTCAACATCTCAGCCCCATTCTAAGTGCTCTGTGTTAACACTTTTACTTCTTTTTAAAAAAATATGTTACTATTGATTTTTAGGGAGAAAGGAAGGAAGAGAAACATCAGTGTAAAAGGGAAACACCTACAGGCTGCCTCCTGCATGCCCCCTACCTGAGATTGAGCCCTTTCATCTCTATTTTATCTTAAAAAATTATATATATATATATATATATATATATGCACACGCATATTTTTATTGATTTCAGAAAGCGATGGAGAGGAAGAAAGAGAGAAACATCAATAATAACAGAGAACTATTGGGATGCCTCCTGCATGCCCTCCTTGGGGACTAAGCCTGCAACCCAAGCATGTGCCCTTGACCAGAATCCAACCCAAGATCCTTCAATCCACATACCAATGCTCTATCCACTGAGCCAAACTGTCTAGGGCTAATTTTATCTTAACCACTACCAAGCATGTTCCAACTCCATTGCTCTGTTGAAATTATTTTGTTGACAAATATAATGGTCAACTCTAGAACATTTTAGACGTTTATAGCTCTTTCCTTAATGACACCTTCTCTTTGATTTCATAATGCAATAATGTGAGGGTTTCACTTCTGCCTGTTTCTCTCCATCCACTTTGATCGAGAATGTTCTTCTTTCTATTGCAGAGCCCAGAGATTCTGCCTTTGTCAACATATTCTCATTTTTTTCTAACCTTTCTCCCTGGATGATTGAAGCACCATCTCTACACCATTGTCATTTACATTCTTATCTACACATGTAATCGGTCTACCTGCCAAACTTATATTCACATAACAGAGAACCCTTTTTTAAAAATGTGTGTCTGTGTGTGTGTGTGTGTGTGTGTTTAATGATTTTGAGAGAGACAGAAAGGAAGAGAGAGAAAGAAGCATCAATGTAAGAAACATCAATTGTCTGCCTCATGCAAACCCCGTCCTGGGACTCCAGACAAAATCCAGGCATTGCCCTGACCTGGAATCAGATAATCAGATAGGTAGCTTCTTGGTGCAGGGATCTGTGCTCAACCACTGAGCAGCACCAGCCGGGCGAGAACACTTCCCCTGCCCTCCCCCAACCACAAGTCTATTTGTATTTAGTCTTCAAGTTTTCAATTTTTTAAATATATTTTATTGATTTTTTACAGAGAGGAAGGGAGAGGGATAGAAAGTCAGAAACGTCAATCAGAGAGACATCAATCAGCCGCCTCCTGCACGCCCCCTACTGGAGTCGTGCCCGCAAGCAAGGTACATGCCCTTGACCGGAATCGAACCTGGGACCTTTCAGTCTGCAGGCCGAAGCTCTATCCACTGAGCCAAACTGGTCTTGGCATAGTCTTCAAGTTTTCATGTGTTTCTGCTAAATAAACTTCCCATCCCTTGCTCACTTGCTCCGCAGTAGAAGCAGAGTGAATTCCATTATGGATCTCTCTCTCTCTCTCTCTCTCTTTCTCTCTCTCTCTCTCTCTCTCTCTCAAAAGACAAACAATTATGTTGTGAACTGGCTATAGGGCTAAGATCTAAAAGCCAGTATTACAATATCAGCAATAGCAACAACAGACTTAGTTCTGGGACCACAAAAAATGGGATTCTGGCAACAACCTAACCGTGGCTGGGAAAGGGGCCGGGATGCTGGCTGAGCACCCCACCCAGCTGGCATTTTGCTCCCCGTTTCGCGAGCTGAGCTGAGGACCGGGTAAGGTGCACCTGCTCCTGACCCAGAGAAACCAGTGCTGTTTCTCGCCAATAACTGTGCGATGATTGGTTACGTGCAATAGCAAACGGAATAACTTGCTGACTTGCCTTGGTTTTCTCTTTTAAATATTCTGGTTCTCTTTCAGCAATACCGCCGTGGCTGCTTCTGACCTTACCTTATTATTTCTATTTTATGGGCGGCTTTTCTTCCCTATGATTCTCCAAATAGTCTCCCTAATACCTGCTGGATCGAAGGGAGCTAATTTTAACCAGACCGAGGCCAAGACAATCACATTTTATAGCTCTAATCCCTACTTACTAGACTGTGAAGAACTTATTTCGATTTTTCCCCGCAGACCGGTTTGATCAGCCCTCAGAGCACTCAGGTGCCTCAGTATCGACTCCTCCAGCTTCCCCGGGCTCTGCATCATGCCTCGGATGCCGGCAGAGTCTCAATGATGGTTTTTTAATGTTTTTATGTGTTTTAGAGAGGAAGGCAGAGGGAGAAATAGGCAGAGACATCCATGAGAGAAGCATCCATCGGCTGCCTCCTGCAGGCCCCACACTGGGGAGGGAGCCCACCGCCCTGAGCATGCGCCCTGACTGGGAATCAAACCGGTGACCTCCTGGCGCAGGAGTCACCGCTCAGTCACTGAGCCACACTGGTTTGCTGTGATTGTTCCCCACAGCAAATCATATTCTTTGCTAGTAGGTACAGCCGCTGCCCATATCCTTATAAACCTGGTAAAGGAAGGTTGCAACTACAAATGGGCTACCCAGTCAAATTTTAGAGCTAACCCACCCATCATTGCTTCTATTCCAATTTAAACAACGTATGTACATTAAAAATATTCTACTGAGCCGAGACTGGTTTGGCTCAGTGGACTGAAAGGTCCCAAGTTTGATTCCGGTCAGGGGGATGTGCCTTGGTTGCAGGCACATCCCCAGTAGGGGGTGTGCAGGAGGCGGCTGATCGATGTCTCTCTCTCATTGATGTTTCTGACTTTCTATCTCTCTCCCTTTCCCTCTGTAAAAAATCAATAAAATATATTTTAAAAAATATTCCACTGAAAGTTTACAACATGAAAGAGAAGACCAAGAGAAGCACACAAATACAATCCACACTCACCATATCATTAATAGTTTTAATAAGGCATGTACCCGAATCTCTAAACCACCAGTCTCATTCATATGATGCTTTCTCTAACACCCGCATGTAACTCTTAGATTATTAATGTTATGTTTGTTAGTGGTATTTTGCTAACAAATCACAAAAATCTACTAAGGCCAATTTAAATCCAAAAAGGAATCACACCACGGTATCTCAGGAAACGCAGTGGTAAGAGCAAAGACGTGAATACACGGACACAGAGACTCAGAACTTCCTCTGCCTGATGCACCTGCTCTGCTCTTTGCTGTCTCTCTGAAGATGGCTTTCTCACCTATTTTAGTTCCGGCGGTGGGAATCACGGCTGATGGGAACTCCTGAATTTTACATGATGCAGCTTCAGGCACGCTGAGAGTCTAATTTCCTCCTTTAGTTTCAGTTCCCAAACTCCCAAGCATCAATACCAATTGTCACAGGATGAGTTATGAACCCCATCTCTGAACCAGTCCACCCAGAAAGAGTGTTCCATGACCATGAATTATTCAACTCTCAGTCATGATTGAATAATATAGTGAACGTTACCAGTAACCAGGTAGACGGCGCCCCGGTGCCTGGCATGCACATGCGTGTAAATGTGGGCGGGGATGAGAAAAAAGGTGGAATTTCCCAGAAGAACGTGGGGGCAGTTTTCAGAAGTTCTATGACCAGCAGGACTGATCCTAGCATCCTGGCTAGGCATAATGGCATCGCTAACTAACCCGTAACAGAGAGGTTCTTAACCCAGACAAAACTCCTTCCTCCCTGTCAGAAACCAACCAGAAAACAGCAGGGGCACACCCTTCCCTGGGCACTACCCATCCCTGAGAGCCACACTCCAGAAGACTGATTTTCTGGAGTTCACTTGGAAAACACTGATTAGGCACCTGCTGATTTGCACACTCACTCCTGATTGGCTAGCTGGGGGCGGGGCCTTCACCATCTTTGTCAGATTCATTTGCATACTCACTCCTAAATGGCTGGTGCACGTGACGAAGATGTGGTCAATTTGCATGTTTCTCTTTTATTAGTGTAGATATACACTGAGTGGCCAGATAATGATGATCTCTGAATGCATAATAGTCTGGCCACTCAGTGTCTATCCTATAGAATAAAAGATTAATATGCAAATTGTCCCCTTGACTAGGAGTTCAACCAGCAGTCAGGCCACCCAACTGCCCATGTCCCCTCCCTCTGGCTAGGCTGGCAGGAACCCACTCATGTATGAATTCATTTAGAAGGCCTCTAATGTGTGTGTGTGTGTGTGTGTGTGTATGTATGCATATATATTCTAAGTGGCCAGATTATTATGTGTTCAGAGATCATACTAATCTGTAATCTGGCCACTCAGTGTGTAGAAATATATATATATATATATATATATATATATTAAATGAATATATATAATTAAATGAATATTAAATGAATATATATAATTAAATGAATATATATATTAAATGAATATATATAATTAAATGAATATTAACATATATATATATATATGTATATATATATATATGTTAATATTCATTTAATCTTCCAGAGAATACTATGAAGAAACTAAGGCTCAGTAAATTGGCCACTGTCATACAGATAGAAAAAGGAAGACTGGTATTTGAAGACAAGGCCATTAGTACGAACATCCAGTTATGAATGGAGTCATTTTGTGATGAATCTCAGCTGAAATAGCTTTTGCTGATATTGTAGTTATTGGGTTAGCTTTTCTGCTTATGAGATAGTTACTCAAAATTCCCTTCCTATTGTGTAAACCTTTTTCTATTTATTCAAGCTCAGGTGTCCTATACATTTTATCTCCTGACTGGTTTTAATCAGGACTTGAGTTTTCCATGCATTTTATATATTCATAATTCCCAAGAACTCTTTCCTGATCTTTGAGTCTCTCTACTTTTCTCATTGGAAAGATGATTCTACTTTCCTCCTGCTTATATCTATCTGTATTGGACCTGTGATTTAATTTGACTAATAGAGTCAGAATTTATCATGTCAGGATTTTGAGGCTCAATTTAAAAAGATTCAGTAGAATAGAATAGAGAACCCAGAAATTGACTCAAGCCACTATGCTCAATGAATATTTGACAAAGGAGGCAAGAATATGTCATGGGGTCAAGACAGTTTCTTCAATAACTAGCTTTGGGAAAACTGGACAGATACATGCAAAAAAATGAAACTAGAGCACCAACTTTACTATACACAAAAGTAAACTCAAAATGGAGAAAGGACTTAAGATGGGAAACCATGAAAAGCTTAGAGGAATCCACAGGCAGCAAAATCTCAGACATATGCCAAAGCAATATCCTCACCAATAGGGTACCTAGAACAATGGAAGCTAAAGAGAAAAGAAACAAATGGGACTACATCAAAATAAAAAGCTGCACAGCAAATGAAACCATTAACAAAACAACAAGAAAGCCCACTGCATGGAAGAATATATTTCCCAATGTTATCACCAATAAATGTTTAATCTCCTACATTTACAGGGAACTCATACAACCGAACAAAAGGAACATAAACAACTCAATCAAAACATGGGCAAAAGACCTAAATAGGCACTTTTCAAAAGATGATAGAAGGAAGGCCAAGAGACATATGAAAACAGTAGAGGCCTGGTGCACAAAATTCATGCACAGGGTGGGGATTGAGTGCCCTCAGCCTAGCCTGCACCCTCTCCAATCTGGGACCCTGAAAGAGATGTCCAACTGCCCATTTAGGCCCAATTCCAGTAGCTCCCAATCACTTGCCTACCTGCCTGCCTAACTTCCCTTAACCACTCCCTTGCCAGCCTGATCGACGTCTAACTGCTTCTCTGCCAGCCCAATTGCCCCCAACTGCCCTCCATCACCAGCCTAATCACCCCTAACTGTCCTCCCCTGCCATCTTGGTCTCCCCCAACTGCCCTCCCCTGCAGGTATGCTTGCCCCCAACTGCCTCCCCTTCAGGCCTTGTTCTTTTCAACTGCCCTCCCCTGCCAGCCATCTAGTTGTGGCCATCTTGTGTCCACATGGGAGCAGCCATCTTTGACCACATGGGGCAGCCATCTTGTGTGTTGGGAGTGATGGTCAATTTGCATATTACTCTTTTATGAGGATGCTCAAAGTGAATAATCATCTGAGAGATGCAAACCATGAGGTACCACCTCACACCTGTCAGAATGGCTGTCATCAACAAATCAACAAATGATAAGTGTTGGCGAGGATGCGGAGAAAAAGGAACCCTCATGCACTGCTGGTGGGAATGCAGACTGGTGCAGCCACTGTGGAGAACAGTATGGAGTTTTCTCAAAAAACTAAAAATGGCACTCCCATTTGATCCAGTAATCCCACTTCTAGGAATATATCCTAAGAATGTAGAAACACCAATTAGAAAGGACATATGTACCCCTATGTTCATAGCAGCATAATTCACCATAGCTAAGATTTGGAAACAGCCTAAGTGTTCATCAGTAGGTGAGTGGATTAAAAAAAACAAAACAAAACTGTGGTCCATCTACACAATGGAATACTACACTGCAGTAAAAAAGAATTCTTACCATTTGCAACAGCATAGATGGGACTGGAGAGCATCATGCTGAGCGAAACAAGCCAATCAGAGAAAGGTAAATATCACATGCTCTCACTCATGTATGGAATATCATGAACAGATCCAGAGACAGAGAAGCATCCATCAGACCATCAGAGGAAAGGTAGGGGAGGGTGCAGGTATGGAGGAGAGATGAACCAAAGGATTTGTACGCGTGCATATAAGCATAACCAATGGGGTTGAGGGCATGAATGGAGGATGGGGGAGCAAGAGGGGAAATAAGGACACCTATGTAATACCTTAATCAATCAATCAAATAAATAAACAGAAAGATTCACATGTATTTTCATGGTTTGTAAAAGCTTATTTATGGCCCATTGCCCTGAACCTGCTAGTCTCTCAGGATGCCCAAGCTGATCATGCAGAGAGGTCACATGAAAGTGACTTGAGACACCCGAGTCTTAGTCCTGTGTTCATCCCACAACTGACGTATCAGCTTAATTCAGCTTACTGAGAGACTCCAGGGGAGAGTACTAGAAGGACTCCTGATTGAAATTCTTGAAAAATAAACAGATTTGCTCATTTTAAGTCTAATTTCACTATTTTTAGTACAGAAAATAAATGAACTGAACCACGAATGATTAAAATATCTCAAAGCGAAGTCGCAGATGTGTCATTGTTTCTTCTCAGGCAGGAACGCTGATTTTGAGATTTGTCCACTTGATTTAGCAACTCGGCGCTCATTAGTTTCTTAAGGAGAAAATATTGGCAGCATCGCAACGAATTATCAAAAGTGAGTTATGGGCATCAATAATTGAACACTCCCCGGAGGACTTATCCTGAAAAGACAAATGGCGGACAGCAGCCTTAGCTGGGAGATGGGAGGGGACAAGGCATTATTTCTGAGATGATCAAGCTGTTCCAGGTCATTCTCTGGTACTGGGAGCACTACAATGAAAGGGGGGGATTGAGAACACAGATGAGAGGGAAAGCACTGTGAGAGTCACATCCTTGGGGCAGAGAAAAGAAAGAAAGGACCACCTGCAATGGCGTTTATTACCAGAGACTGCCCTTGCTCCTGCATCTAGATCACCGGTTCTCAACCTGGGGGTCGCGATCCCTTTGGGGGTCCAACAACACTTTCACAGAGGTCTCCTAAGCCCACTGGAAAACACAGATACGATTCATAACAGTTGCAAAAAACAGTTATGAAGTAGCAACAAAAATAATTTCATGGTTGGGGGTCACCACCACATGAGGAACTGTATTAAAGGGTCGCGGCCTTAGGAAGGTTGAGAACCACTGGTCTAGATCATTTATTGGCAGTTGGTGGAGGGAATCCAAATCCATGGAGGCAAATTCCGGCATGTGGGAGTGTGATAGGCAAAGTCTGGAAAGCAAAAGTCTGTTCATTTCTCCTCCTAGAGGTTCATCTGTTTCATGGAAAAGGAAGCAATGGCATTACAGTGGTACCTCGAGATACGAGTGCCCTAACATATGAGATTTTTTGAGATACGAGCCGTCGAGTGAGCGATTTTTGCTTTGAAATATGAGCAACATTTGAGATAAGAGTAATCTCGAGAATCGGCCAGCTGCACACGACCCACCAGTTTACCGCGACTCGAGCGAGTGTCTCATAGTTTCCCACGCCTGAAGGTTACGGAACGAATTAAACTCGTATCTCGAGGTACCACTGTATTAGAGAGTCAAGAGGGAGTATTTAGAAGCCAATGGAAAGGATATTGCAGATGAAGTTTATTTATTTACTAATCTGTGTATGTTATTTCTAAGAGGGCTTTCTTTTGAATATAATTGTTATTGATGTCAGAGAGGAATGGAGAGGGAGAGGGAGAGAGAAACATCTATGATGAGAGACTCCTGGATTGACTGCCTCCTGCACGCCCCACACTGGATATTAACCTGGCAACCCAGGCATATGCCCTGACTGGGAATCAACCCATGACCTCCTGGTTCATGGGTCAATGCTAAACCACTGAGCAACACCACCCAGGCCTTAAAAGGTGTGTTTTGTTTTGTTTTATTTGTCATAAACTCGCCTTGACTTTGATGTCTGTTACCCAGCAACAGAGGGCAGATTTTATCTGTCCAAATTCCCTATTTTTAGATATGCCAACTCTTTGAGGACTTTGGATTTAGAAGTGGATCTCATTTTAATTCGTCTTGTGTGTGACAATGAAACCTTGATCCATACACCAACTGAGATATGAGAAGTTAAGTCCTAAATTACTGGCCCATCTTAATCTCCCTCTCTTAGAAATGTTGCACCATCTGTTTTAAGGATTAAAATATGTTTGATTATTTTTCTATCGCCTCCCGAGGTTTTGCCACAGCCTGCTGAGAGGTTATCTCTGTGTGTGAAAAGATGTGTGTTGTATTTTATCCACTGTCTGTAGGCATTTTTAGGAGGAGAGCTTTCTAGTTATTTTGTCCATCATTTCCCAGGAAATACAATTGTGTGTGTGTGTTTACATGTATAAGTGTAATATTGGGAAATTCACTTCATATTTGGAACCACTGTTTCATAACCTGGGATGTGGAGATAACCACATATGAACCACAGAGACGTGCTGTGAAGATTAACAAGGCAATGCATAAAGAAAGGATCACTTGCTCGTGAAATGTTGGTTTCGTTTTTTCTTAGCAATTTCATTCCCTGTGCTTATATTAAGTGGCCAGTAAGTAATTACCAGTTGTGATTTTATTTTATAACTAGAGGCCCGATGCATGAAGAGTCCTGCAAGAATGGGCCTGCCTTCCCCTGGCTGCCAGCAGCACCTTCCCTCTGGCCAGATCTGCTTTTCAGCCTTCCCATGATGCCCAGAGGCCCATAGTGGCTGTGTATTCAAACTAAACCGCCATCTTTGTTGGGTTAATTTACATACTCACTCCTGATTGGCTGGTGGGTGTCACGAAGGTGAACTCAATTAGCATGTTACTCTTTTATTAGGTAGATTTCCAAGCCAAGGAAATGTTCAGACATTGGGAGGAAGTCTTTTTATCTTCAAAACCTAAGAGGTTTATCTTATGCAATGTAGATAACAAATGACATGAAGTACTTGAGATGTAATTTAATGATTGAATTATTTGTTAAATTCACACAGGAAAACAGGCACAATGACACCTGGAGTCATTGAGATAGAGACTTCTATCATCACCCCCCACCCCCTCGCTAATACCTGCTGTAAAATCAACAGCTTGGTTTACACTGTAAAATGTGAGCCACGCAATGAACATGCAAGCCTTGAGGTTACTAAAGATCTGCTATATCACCACAGTAAATTAGTAAAGCTTGCTTTTAAGTTTGCTCTGAAGACACGGTGAGGCGTATGACAATGTTTCTAAAACTTAACGCTTTGCTGCAGTTTCCTCGTCACCTTTCTATCATTTGGAGTCACATGTTTCCTCCCAACACCAGGTTCCCACCTCCCATCTGCGATGAGGACATCAACAGTGTGCTCTTGGCACCTTCCAGCCTCAGAAGCAATTAAACATGTGAAATACGAACTTAGCCTCAAACTGGGTGGACAAGAGTCATGGCCACGTCTATCCTAGAGTCTGCAGGCAACGGCGGAAAGGATGTACAGTGGTACCTCGAGATACGAGTGCCCTAACATACAAGATTTTTGAGATATGAGCCATTGAGTGAGCGATTTTTGCTTTGAAATATGAGCAACAGTTGAGATAGGAGTCATCGCGCACGGATTGGCCGGCTGCACACGACCCACCAGTTTACCACAACTCGAACGTCTCATAGTTTCTCACGCCTCAAGGTTACGGAACGAATTAAACTCGTATCTCGAGGTACCACTGTATGTACAGTTTGCAAGGACCCATGGCATATGCAGTCAACAAATAATAAAGCCGAGATTCAGAGGATCTGAATGATAGTCCCAAAGCACACTGTTAGCGGTAGAACTGCTAAAGGCTGCTGGCCATGCGGTGCTACTAAAATATTCGCTTCAGTTGGGATCTCTGCTTCGATATGAACTTGAGCATGAACAAAGGTGGCTCTGGAACTCCCATCAATACAAACAATCGATGTCTCTCAGTTCCCCGGCCGGGCGGCATTTACTGCTCAGGGGGCACAGCAAAGCCGAGCCCCTGACTGTGCCCATCCGAGGTTCAGAATGGCGACGCGCTTGATTTTTATTCAGCTTTTAAACACCCCGGGAGTCTATTCCATTTCCCATTTTACACAAGGCATTACTCCAAGATCAATTCTGAGTGTTAAAAACACAGGCATTTTAGTCTTAAAATAAGCTTTAGTGGTTTTGAGAAGTGGAGGTTGACTAGATGTTAGCAGGAGCGCATTGTGGGTGATTTTGTGGTAGCACTTGCATTGTTATTCTGTGCGGGGTTAATTACAGCCATTTCCTGTCTCAGTCCTCTCCCTCTCATTGTTCTGCGGGCCTTCACGCAGGGTGGGGAACTCCAGATGTGACAGTCTCGGGGCAGAAGGACATGGCAAAGGCTGAATCCCCTGGGCCATGCCTCCCATGGCTGGATGGGCCAGATTGCATCAGTGATGGGGTCAGGACCAATGAAAGCCTGTGATTCACACAGCCATGGCTTTGAACGTCACTGTTTCCGCTTTTAGCTGGGTACCATTGAGCAAGTCCCTTCAACAACATGGAATTCAGCTGATGACTCGGGATCACTTCTACTTTAAACACAGGTCTTATCAAGTCACTGTCACTGCCAAGCAAATACCCCCTGAATCACTGTCTCAGAAGGACAATCACATCATTAACTCTTTTTTAAATATATTTTGTTGATTTTTTACAGAGAGGAAGGAAGAGGGATAGAGAGTTAGAAACATAGATGAGAGAGAGACATGGATCAGCCGCCTCCTACACGCCCCCTACAGGGGATGTTCTCACAACCAGGATAGATGCCCTTGCCTGGAATCGAACCTGGGACCTTTCTGTCCACAGGCCGTTGCTCTATCCACTGAGCCACACCGGTTTGGGCCGCATCATTAACTTGTATTCTGCGGGGAAGCATGGTAGCTCCTCTAACCTGAGATGTCCATCCTGAGCTTGGCTGGATGCTCTGCAATGGCCTCAGCCCCAGGGGTGTCCTCGGCTGGGCTGTCGGCGGAAGCTGGAGCCTCCCTTCTCATGGCCACTCAGGGGTGCTCATCCCACTGACCCACGTGAGACCGGAGTTCAAATAAGATGGAGAAATAAACACCCCTTCTTCGCAGGAAGAGCTTCAGAGAGCTTTTGGCCATTTTTACATGGGGTACAGTTTCTGAAAAAAGCTGGTCTAAATATTACCGAATATGAGGGGTGTATCAGACTAATAATCATGTACATGTTATGACTGTTCAGGTGATTTAGCCACCATGCATGGCATTATTATATACTTAAACAAATATTTATTAAGAAAGCACAGCGGGGAAGGCTCTTTGGATTAGAATCACAGGGAGTGAAGGCTTTGAGTATCAATCTTTGCCTCTGTGCTCAAGTGTTCCTGAGAAGAGCGATTGATTGAGAAGTTATTTGACATGAGGAATGTAAAACAGAGTATTCTTTTCCTCGACTTCTGTGGTTTTTCCGAATATTTGGCTCTTCCTTCTGAAGACCTGTTTCCCTTTGAAATACAGTGGTACCTCGAGATACGAGTCTAATTCGTTCCGTCACCTTGAGGCGTGGGAAACTATGAGACGCTTGAGTCGTGGCAAACTGGTGGGTCGTGTGCAGCCGGCCGATCCGCACGATGACTCTTATCTCAAATGTTGCTCGTATTTCAAAGCAAAAATTGCTTGCTCGACGCCTCGTATCTCAAAAACCTCATATGTTAGGGCACTGGTATCTCGAGGTACCACTGTAGTGACTACCAGGTAGTCACTAGGAACCTCCTAATCATGTTTTCAGGAGATTGGCAGTTCTACTGGCTTAAAATTGTAACTTTATCATGATCTCGACTCTTCTGAGGCAATGCCATTTATTTCACATAGAAATCCCTAGAACTCTAATTCAGAAAGGAAAACGATTTGACTTTTCATCCCCACATGAGATGGTCTAGGTAGAATGATGTGCTTCCTCCCTGATTAACTCATCCAGTTCATGTCTGTCATGCCAGCTCTGGACCTTGCCTTCCAGATGCTACTCCATTCTGCACACGGCTCCTGAGCTCTGGGCATGCCTACCACACTCCACTATTCTTGGGTTCGGCCATAAACCAGTTAGAAAGTAAACACATAAAAGACCTGAATGTGTGCCTCCCTCATCTCTATTTCCGCTGCGGTTCAAGAGAATAAAAGACTCGGCACATACACCGTCCAGTATAAAATGTTAAGTATTTGCAACGAAAATTGCCTGCAGAAACTCCCATTTAGATGCCTCCACTTTGCGGGTTTAAGTGACTTCTGAAGTTCATTACCATCCCCGCGCCATCGACAGTGACATTTCCTCAGCTTGGCTCAGCTTCCCGCCTGTCATCTCAGCTTGGCTCTTGCAATTCTCAGAACTCAAGCTCGGGCTTTGCCAGAGACGGCTCTGCACCTGGGTGGTCCTGCCGCAGCCAGGAGACCAGATGCAGGAAGGCCTCCTGGCAGGGCTCCTGTCGGTGGGAGAAAGAATCGATATTCTCCTCTGCGACGGTTCACTGAGTACAGAAGTGTTAGTTTTTCTCTCCTGGAGGATGAACGGCTGTGTTTTTTTATACGTTGGTTGATGTTTAAATAATGATACTGACAAGGGATGATTTCGGCTCCTCTCTCTATTTCTACTTTTGTGAATGGATGCCAATGGCCTCCCCAGGTGGCTGTGAGGATTACAGATAAAAAAGATTCGGGAGGTAGGTTTTTTTTCCTGAGTTGCTGCAGCATGCATAAATGTTAGCTCAGAATTCTTTCAAAAATTCATCAGCAATAACTTCAGTGCATCAGCCAATTTCTGTGTGCTAAAGAGCCTTTAACATAAGTAAATAAACTAAAACATTGTAATTCTTTCTTCAGAGGAACTGTGGTCTAACAATTCATTAGATACCATTAAATAGCTCTTGTGTACATTTTACGCTTTAAATTCTTTACCGAACTTTCATATCCATTAGCTCATGGGTCCTCCCTAACAAATCAGTGAGGTAAGCAGAACAATCATGATTTTCTCTATTAAAAAAACAAACAAACAAAAACAGCCAAGGCCGGTTTGGCTCAGTGGATAGAGCCGTCGGCCTGGGGAGTAAAGAGTCCCAGATTCAATTCTGATTAAGGGCATGTATCTTGGTTGTGGGCACATCCCCAATGGGGGGCATGCAGGAGACAGCTGATCGATGTCTCTCATTGATGTTTCTGGCTCTCTGTCCCTCTCCCTTCCTCTCTGTAAAAAATCAATAAAATATTAAAAAAAAACAACAACAGTAATTGCTCAGGTAAAATTTCCCAGTTAAGTTTAGATACCATCAGAATATTGGATTTATGTGAAATAGATCCAATTGAATTAGATAACTCTGTAAACTATGTACATGCATAGTATTCATCAATAAAAAACATAAAATGAAAAACAAGTGAGCACATGCAATTTGTTACATGACTCTCTGTCTGTGACCTTTCATAAGACAATTTTTTAAAGGGAAAGTAAAGAAAAAGGGAACCAGTCTGCTAAGGTCTCCACTAATGCTGAGTTGTGAAAGTAAAACACTCCTGGCCTGGAGAGCAGACAGGAGAGAAAGTGCGAAGGAGGGAGAGGAGAGGATTCATAGTCTGCGTTCCATTCAGCCTCCCGTTACTGTGGGGATCTCAAATGTTCTGGAAAACTTCCAAAAGTCTTATAAAGCAAATGTAACCCTCTTGGAAATCATGATGCTCTTTGTAAGCCATCTCTTAAGTGATGCTTCTGAATAGAGACACTTGAGCCGAGGCATGGATTAACTCGCCTCAAGACAATGTGCATAGATGACTCAGATGTGATACAGACCCAAGTCAATAATGCTACCACTTTTAGTTCATGTCACTCTAACTTTTAAATTGAGGTGCTTTGTGTGTGTCTCTCAGAGTAGTGACACAAGATAAACAGCCATTATATTGCCAATCATTACGGGTGTTTGTAACATCAGAAAGTCACTAAGATTGACTTGTATGAATGCTTTCCTATTAAACATAGTAAATGATTATTGTGAATTATTTTGTATTGAGTTAAATTTCCTGATCTGTCATGTTAAAGGCACGAAAGCTTCTCCAATGACCGCGGTCTTATTGTATTATTACCATATTTTGTTTTCTAATGCTTTTATTGTTAATAAACCTTACGTCTTAAGTACAAATGCCCAATAAATTGCGTGGAAGCATCCCTAAACATTTAAATTAATATCACAAGCATAAATTTAAAAGAACTGCCACAAAATCTTTTCACTAATCTACCGCTCATAGGAATGAGGCTTTTACCACTAAATATTATTTTTAGAAAGCAGGGACCAAGAACAAAAATTGAATTAAACCAATCTAATTACATCCCATTCATTAACATAGTCCTAGCATATTCCCTCTCATAAAAAAAAAAATCCTACAAAAATTCATTAGCAAGTAAAACAGCCCCAGGCTTTCATGCAAGTTCCATAAATTAATTTGGAGCCACAAAATTTCAATAAATTCAGTTTAGTGGGTTCTGATTTTGAAAAATGCCCTGTGATAATGCCAAATAAAATAAAATAAAATAAAATAAAATAAAATAAAATAAAATAAGCCATGCTCTTTGACTCATTTAAAGGTATTATTATATTTAGTTGAACAGATATTGGTCAACTGTTGAAGCTTAGGCGAATAACCCTTATGGGGGTGGATGATATGAATTACCGTTTTATTCTGAGACAAAGGAAAGGGAGCACGGACTGTTTCTTTTGGTTCCCATGGAAATAAGAAAGGAAGCTCTGAGTTAGACCCTCAGTGTACAATGCAAATTCTACCCCCGTGAAACACCCCCTTGAACATTCTCCAGGAAAATCTGATTGTAGGTTGTCTGCATCCTTGTTTTAGTCTAATGAACTATCTTGTCCGGTTCCTTCCTGCATGGCCTGGTCCAAATAACTCAGGCACACGCAGCCACCGCCTGGTCCTCAGCTTGTGGTCAGACCCGAAGGGTACTGGCCCGTCTCCCAGAAGTCAGTTCCCAGTGGACTCCTGGGTAATCCTGTACGTCTGTCCTCACGCAGGGATCCGAGTCTTCTGGAGAGTAGCACATGGAGGGGGGGGCAGGAGAGAGTTTGGAGGAAGGTGGGTGATTTTTCTCAGTAGGCCTCATGGAGTTTTTATGGTTCTTGTTAGTTTATATTTTAATTGATTTCAGAAAGAAAGGGAGAGTGAGAGAGAGAAAGAGAGAGAGAGAGAGAGAGAGAGAGAGAGAGAGAGAGAGAGAGAGAGAGAGAAACATCAATGATGAGAGAGATCCCCCCTGCGGGTCTTCATCCCTCCACTGGGGATCAAGCCCACAACCTGGGCCTCTGCCCTGACCTGGAATTGGACCCGGGACCCCTCAGTCTGCAGGCGGACACTCTAACCACTTAGCACACCAGCCAGGACTATTGAAGCTATATAAATGCTATCATCTTGCTAAAACTCTATGTAAAAATCAATGATATTTTAAAAAATAACCTTTGGTTCCCTTCTCTAGCATATTTAAAATGGTTTCATGCTTACCGGTAACCTGATTTAATTTTATTTTGGTATAAAAAAAAAAAGCTCATTGGGAGGAAGAAAGCAAGTCCTCTCCTTCCTGAAATTATTTATTCCAATAAATAAAGGATGCATCATTTGTTTTATGATTCACCATTACAAGAATCCTGAGGTGGAAGGGAACGGACTGGTTTCTGGTAAGTCCTAGCCGGAGACAGACACACGTTCAAATTATTTTTATTCCAATTATACGCTGCGTGGTGTAGGAAAATCACTTCAACTCTCTGAACCTCAGTTTGATTATCTGTAAACGTTAGATTATAATAGCTGCTTCAAAAGGTTTTATGGCGTTTGAATTAAAATGGGGATAAAGCCGTCAGCAGTCTTTGATAGGAAACAAATCTTTGGTAAATACCTGTTTTTTTCTTATTCCCCTTCCCTCTGAATATTGTTAAGGTACATTTTTAAAGTAGCATGAAGGTATTTACCCAGGTTCATATACATTTTAGTTCACATGGATTTATTTCTTGAGTTCTGATAAATCATAGGCACAAGAAACTGTTCTGGTCCAAATTCAAACAATCTTATTCAAACATGACTATTCCCTCTATTCCTTGCCCGTCTATTTAAAGTCCATTATATCTGTACTCAACTGTTTCCCTTTTATCCTATGAGTGCAAAGTGTATAGACAGTTTTATCCTGAAATACTGTTTGTGTTTCCTTTGTCTCCTGTACTGGGGAGGAAATTGAAAAGATGATTCACAGAACAAAAGCTACTTTTCAAAACTTAAATAAATGCCACTGCACGAGGAATGAACTGCAGATAAAGAATTATTGAGCCCAGCTGTGTCCACCTCTGAACCAGGAGTCATGATTTGATTCCCAGTCAGGGCACATGTCCAGGTTGCAGGCTCAGTCCCTGGGAAGGGGTGTGCAGGGAGCCAAGCAATGATTCTTTCTCATCATGGATGTTTCCATCTCTCTCTCCCTCTCCCTTCAATTTTCTGGAATCAATTAAGTATTTCCAATAGCCACTAGAATTTCTAATAGCATATCCATGTCATTCCAAAATCATTTCGATTAATATATAAAGGCAGATAAGGATACAGATGCATTTACAAATATAGAACATATGACACATGATTTACTTTTCTTCGTTTGAATTATCTCAGTATTAATATTAAAATATTAATATTAATTAATTAAAATTAATTTCATATTAAAATGCATATGAAAACAGTTGATTTCATATTTAATACTCATAACCAATTTTGTTTTTAAAAATATCTTTCTCAACTTTAGCTTCTTACTTACAGATGATAGATTACAGATTCAATAGATGATAGATAATGGATTGAGAGATAGAAAATGTATTATTCTAGTGATCATTTTTTCTAAAATAGGAAATATAACAAAGTCAATCTATATAGATAATTATATTATGTACAAAAAGCAAATAGATAATTGTATTAAAGAGTTGGAATAAATGAACCTTGATGCCATTAGTATGTATGATGAGTTATTATTTAGGTTTTATAAAATACCTCTTTTGAGTCTCATAAAAATATAAACACACTATAAATATCCAAATTAAGAAAATAAAGGCCAATCTCTGACATAAACATAGAAGCAAAAGTTCTACACAACAAATTAGCAAATTGAATTCAGCCATATTAAAAAGCACACATTTTAATCCAAGATTATCAACTTGGACTTATTCTATAAATATAAGGTTGTTTTATAATTATTTTAAAAACTAGTCAATGCTATTTATTACATTCAAACATTTGATAAAATCTATATAATTTATCTAAAAAATATACAAAATGTCTTAATAAAATTTAACATCTTTAGATAAGATGAATAGTCCACTGTCATGCGTTATTTTTACACAGGAGGTACTATGTAGCAAAATAATTTATTTAACTTGTTATGAGTTAAAGACTTAAACATAAAGCCTGAAACCATAAAATTCCTAGAATAGAAAACAGGTGTTAAGGTCTATATAACATTGTTTTTTATTTTTATTTTTGGTCAGGATAGCAAAAAAACAAAAAACAAAAAAACAACAACAACAAAAAAAACACAACAAACAACACATTAATAAGTGATTCTATATCCAAAACCAAAGCTCCAGCTCCAGAACAGCTAAATAATCAACCAATAAAATAAAAAGGCAACCTAAGAAATAGAAAAGTGTTTGTGAACCATAAATCTGAAAATAAATTAATATTTAAAATGTATAAAGAATGTGTGCAACTCAGTATAAAACAAGCAAGCAATCTGATAAAAAAATGGGTAGAGTATCTGAATAGATATTTTTATCTAAAATACACTAGGCAAACATTAGTCTATTTATTAAAAAATTTATATATATTTATGTTGAAATAAAATATTTTTACTCTTTTGACACAATATTTAAAGGTCATGCAACAATCACATTTTTCCTTTCATTACTAAGGGATGGGGTTTTCATGTTTCTCTTTTTTAGTTGTTATATTTTTTGTTTTTTTTTGTTTTTGTTTTTGCTTTTTTTTTTTGGCTTTGACACTATGATGAAAAGAACTGTGTATGTACATGTTTTTTTCTTGCTGATGTCTCTCTTCCTTCCCTAGTGTAATCTCCATAAAGAAAAATGATTGTCTTCTGTTTCATTTACTGATGGATTCTAAAACCCTAATAATTCCGGCAATATCTTAAATATTTTGAGGTGTATGAGCATAGGGGGAGGAGGGTTAACTAACCAATGAGTAACAGAAAAAAAACAGAGATATAGATATTACAGAATTAGCCTTACAAAATTTACATTATTTAAATGAATAGGAAATCAACAAAGGAATTTAAGCAAGATACTGACACAATCTTATTTACATTGAAAGAGATAAAACTTGGTCTTCTTTCTATTTATTTATTTTTTTGTTTTTGTTCATCTGCATCTGAGGATATGTTTGCATTGACTTTTAGAGAGAGTGAAAGGGCAGGGGAAAGACCTAGAAAGAGAGACAAACCAATCGGTTGCCTTCAGCAAGTGCCCCGAGCAGAGCCTGGGATAGACCCTGCCACCTAGGTATGTGCCCTTGACCAGAATGGAACCTGGGACCCTGCAGTCCTCAGGCCACTATTCTATCCCCTGAGCCAGCTGGGCTAGATCACTGTGGCTTCTGCCAGAAATCAAACATTGTTCTCACTAAATGGATATAAACAGGAAGCCAGAAGGCTGGTCAACCTTAACTGCTCTGAAAGGTCAGAGCTAATTACTCACTGTTTGGTTGAAACATTGTTAGCTGAAGCAGCCTCTACCTGTTTGTTTCATGTGAATTTCTGTTTTGTTATTTCCTGCCTAAAGGCTAGGGGTGTGTCCCAAAGCCTTAATAAAAGGGAGAAAAAGGCCAGAGCAAGTGGCAGTCCTTTCCACTAGAGGAAGGCTCCCGCCTGGCCCCCCAATATCGCCAAATTAATGCTTTTCTAGTCTCTCATTTCGTTTGCATGCGGCCTCCTCCAGAACCCGAACCCTGACCCAGGAACCCTGAACCACGAGGGACGTGGAAAGGGGCTCCCACAGGCTTCGTTTTAGATAATTAAGGAAATGTGGCCAAAAGGGCAAAAAGAGAACAGGAAGAGATTAGTGCTGTGATTCAGGGACAGAATGCCGACTCGATTTAACCTGGTAACAGTGCAGAAAGGCGGACAGGAATGGATCTGAGATTTTTTTTTTTTTTTTTTGAGTCAAAATCCAGGATGGATGTAAAAAGCAAATGAAAAAAAAAAAGAATTTCTGATTGACATAGCTAAATAGATGTTGATCCTATTTACCAAAATGTCAGCATCGAGGGTGGAGCACAAGATTAGTGGCTGGTGGAGTGGATGTCAATTTTATCTCTGTGAAGTTTGCAATATGTTTAATATCCTCACAAGGAGATAGCAGCTAAGTACTTAGAAATGACGCTCAGCTCAGGCTAGAAATGCGAATGTGGGGCATAAATTCCAGTATAAATCCCAGGAACGGAGGTGATTTATCATCTCGGAACAGAAGGTTCCCGGTCGGCCTTGTAGCTATTCAATACATGCAAGATGGATAAAGGAGTAACGAGAGCTATAATGGTCACTAAGCCAGAAAATAGAATCACAAAAACGAACCAAGACACATTTTTTCAAGAAAGACATAGTCAACTTGGTCAAATGTTGCTTTATCAAATTCAGTAATAAAAAGACAAGGAATTTCCCTATGGATTATTGCATACAGAGTTTTAACCTTAACAAGTTTAGGAAAATGGTCTGGATGAATCAAATGTAATTCCAATAAACCGCATTAAAGATTGAGTTGGTTTAAGTCTACCATCTTACTATTTGTTTTCTGTGTGCTCTGTCTCTTTATTATTTCATTCCAGCTTTGTTTTGTATTAATTATTTTTACCTTAGAATAGGATCAGATTTACAAATTAAGTATGAGGATTGTACAAAATTTCCAATGTGCCTCATTATATATTTTAACATTTATATCTGGAATTAGTACGATATATTTGTCTCAATTAAGGCACCAATCAAGATGTATTATTATTATTGACTCAAATCCATACTTTATTTCAATTACTTTAGTTTTTATATCAGGAATTGCAGTATTAGAGGCAATAATGATAATGGGGTTTGTTGGTAATAAGAATGTTGGAAATCCATCCCAAAATCTTGACTCTCTTTTTCTTGAAAAGTATATCAAGTAATCTGGGAGGATGTGGTAAAGGTGTCTGAAACTGGCCTGGACACAGAACAGCTTTTGAACAAAGGGGTAACATATATGTTGGCTTCCTAGCAAAGATGCATCCTATCGAATAAAAGGGTAATATGCAAATTAACCATCACCAATATGGCGGCGCCCATAGCAGCTGGGCCACTGGATGCTGGAGGCATAGCCCGGGAGATGAGATGCGTGTCCCAGCCTGTCGAAGGAGGGAGGAAAAGTGGGTGGGCCTCTGGCCAGAGGCCAGGCAGGGCTGGGACACTGGTGTCATTGCAGGCCAGGCTGGGGGGCCCCCCTCCCCCGCCACCCCTGCCGCCTGTGCACGAATTTCGTGCACCGGGCCTCTAGTAGATTAATATTTGACCTTGGTTTAGAAACAACTTCTGTTCCTTTCCACAAAGTAACGTCTTATTCATCCTCTTTGGATTACCATACATAACACTGCCTTTAAATTGTGTTCTATAGGAAAGGTTAAAACATTTTGCCCATATAACACATCATTATTTACAGCACATCGGTACACATTTATGTTTCTACTTGGCTCCGAATAGCATATTCCCAGCTTAGGTGCCATTATTACGGTGGAGGAAATTGAAATGAGAGTTTGGGTTGAGTGAGATATGGGGCCCTCAGGGACTATCGCGGGCGCTCTCAGAAAGCTAATCTCACCCGGCATTCAATTACGCCAGGGCCTCAAGGGCTGCGTGTTCGGTATTTCAAGTAATATAGTCCATGCCTCTTGTTTATATAGAAAAGCAGGAAGCATCATAAGGTTAATAGACGGCCCTTATTTAAAATACAGAACGCTTCAGCTCATCTTTTGTTAAAATAGGACATATATGCTTGATGTATATTAAAGGCGTTAAAAATTAGCCTTTTATTGCACATCCTAATACTTTTATAGTTCAATGTCACCTCCCCGGTGGACATTTACCTCCTAGCCTTAGTTTCTTAGTTTTAAGAACATTTTCTAATTTATAGTATTTAATTGTATATTTAGACAAAACACACACACACTCAAAACAATGGGGTACTTACTAATCAAAGTACTTTTCTCAAAAGTATACTCCTAATATGAAGTTTGATTCTGTTTCACCTCTTGTGAATTTTGCATTTCAGAATTTATTCTCTATAATACCATGTGATGAGATTACTAAAAATATAAATTAAGATCGATGCCGCCGCAATGTCACCTAAACCTGAATAACAGTTTTCATTAGTTTACCGTAACAGGAAGTTCTCATACACGTTTTATTTTATGTAAATAAATAAATGCGTCCTTTGCAGTAACATGTTATTTTTTTTATAGTGCTATATGTTTGGAATGCATAATATTCTTCTATTTTTCATGCTGCATTTCACATCTCTGTTTTAAGATTCTTTTTTTTTAAATATATTTTATTGATTTTTCACAGAAAGGAAGGGAAAGGGATAGAAAGCCGGAAACATCGATAAAAGAGAGACATTGATCAGCCGCCTCCTGCACGCCCCCTACTGGGGATGTGCCCGCAACCAAGCTACATGCCCTTGACCGGAATTGAACCTGGGACCTTTCAGTCCCCAGGCCGATGCTCTATTTACTGAGCCAAACCTGTCTCAAAGTTTTCAGATTCTTTAATTGCAATTCGGGGGAAGTCCTAATGTGTCACTGATTGCCAGCCAAACTGATACTGCCATCCAGTCGGGTGCCAGGGTGAGGCATTGGGAAGTCAAATAGTAATGAGAACCCATCCATGGGGCCTGAGCTAATTTCTTAAAAAACACATTCCTGGGAGTTTCAGTGGACGGACCAGTCTAAGATTTAGTTTGGTGTCGCTAAGGGGCACTCCGCTTCCTGAATTGAAAAGCAGAGAAAATATCCAGAGAGAGGAGAGGAGCTGCTGCCACTAGAGGGGTGATAAAAGGTGACCGGGGCAGAGCCGTCGAGGAAAGAAGTGGATGAGCACCTTGTTTAAAAATACTACAGTGGCACCTCGAGATACGAGTGCCCTAACATACGAGATTTTTGAGATACAAGCAGTCGAGCGAGCGATTTTTGCTTTGAAATACAAACAACATTTGAGAGAGGAGTCATCGCTCGGATCGGCCAGCTGCACAAGACCCACCCGTTTACCGCGACTCGAGCCTCTCCTAGTTTCCCACGCCTCAAGGTGACGGAACGAATTAAACTCTTTATCTCGAGGTACCACTGTATACACTTATGACTGTAAAAATCTACAGTCCGTACATAAATCATTTAATTAATTAATAGACCAAAACTGAGGGTGCCTGGCCCATACTCTCATCACATGTCACCCAGATTCTTACAATAGTTTCCGACTGGCCTCCCTGCACCCACAATGGTCACTTCCCACCTGTCCCCCCAAGTGCCAGCATATCTGCCTTTTTAATCAAAGGCTTGGTTTTCCATTCCCCTCTGAAAATCACACACACACAGACACACACACACACACACACACACACACACACACACACAGTTCCTAGCTATCACATGGTCTTTCATCATCAGATGCCTGCTCCTCCTTTCAGTCCCTTATTTGGCGTTTTTTCCTCTGGCCCTCCATTATGGTTAACCTTTGAGTAGCATTTGGCCTGAAATGCTGACCTTGACCACCATCTGGCCACGCCCTAATCGAATCCATTCTCCCTCTTCTCCAGTCTCATGCAGGTAACCCCCTCTCTGTAGGTCTTCCTTGACTCCCAGACTGAGCATGCTCCCACTGTGAACTTTCAAAACATCCTCCAGACCATCTAGTTAGGATTTGTGCCAAATTATACTGGGATGTCTCTGTTTAAGTACAGTGGTACCTTGAGATACGAGTTTAATTCGTTCCGTCACCTTGAGGCATGGGAAACTCTGAGACGCTCGCGTCGCGGTAAACTGGTGGGTCGTGTGCAGCTGGTCGATCCGAGCGATGACTCCTATCTCAACTGTTGCTCGTATTTCAAAGCAAAAATCGCTCACTTGATGGCTCGTATCTCAAAAATCTCGTATGTTAGGGCACTCGTATCTCGAGGTACCACTGTATCTGCTCATTTCTGAGTGCTAAGTCCCCAAGTGCTAAAAAGGCAAGAGTTTCTTTGTTCGCCAGTTTCCCAGATTAGCAACCACTGAACGCATACACTGAGTACATGCTCACTGCATGCTAAAGGATGAATGCATCCATGAAACAAAACGGGCACATGAATAATAAGAGCAGAAACCATTATAAAAGCTCATCAGATGCACGCAGAGTGGGAAGCTGTGTAGAGTGAGTGAACACTGCAGCCACGAACATAAATGGGGAAGGTAAGCCGAGGATGTAGGCCAGGGTCTGGGTGGTTTTCATTTGTTTACCGTCATCTGTTGCCAGCTGAACTTGAACCTGGGTTAATGAGCGCTCCATTGCGGGCTTCAGTCACGCTGAGGAGTGTTACGGGGATTTCTCTGTGCCACAGTATGAAAATCACAGGTGGAAAGCCATTTATAATTAGGTGAGAAAATCCCCACAAGCTTCACGGCCCAGACTCATTACTGATTTGCTCCTGGAGGCTGAACCCTCTCCTCCAAAGCGCTCACTCACTCCCAGGTCTTACACACACATCCCTGGGACTCCACACACAACCCAGGGGTGGGGTCCTGCAGGGATCAAACGTGACCTGAGAGCAATCTGGAGCCAGTCCCCTCAAAACTCGGATGCACACCCAGGAGCAGCACGAACTTTGTTGTCCGGTGGAAGATTCTGCCTTTCTCAAGCCTCGCTCCCAGTTGTCTTAGCAAAACAACTGTGTGTAGACATCCAGGTTGTGTGTGTGTGTGTGTGTGTGTGTGTGTGTGTGTGTGTGTGTGTGTAATATACAGTGGTACCTCGAGATACGAGTGCCCTAACCTACGAGATGTTTGAGATACGAGCCATCGAGCGAGCGATTTTTGCTTTGAGATACGAGCAACAGTTGAGATGGGAGTCATCGCGCGGATCGGCAGGCTGCACACGACCCACCAGTTTACCGAGACTCGAGCGTCTCATCGTTTCCCATGCCTCAAGGTTACGGAACGAATTAAACTTGTATCTCAAGGTACCACTGTATTTGTATTGATTTCAAAGAGGAAGGGAGAAGGAGAGAGAGAGAGAAACATCAGTGATGAGAGAATCATTGATCAGCTGCCTCCTGCACATCCCCCACCAAGGACGGAGCCTGCCACCTGTGCCCTGCCTGGGAATTGAACTGTGACCTCCTGGTTCACAGCTCAATGCTCCGCCACTAAGCCACTGTGCCTGGGCAGAAGGGGATATTTTTAAATTAGGTCCTCGTCCACACAATGACAAATGTCGCCCAGCATCTGGAGCTTCAATAAGGCAGATCGCTGCACGCATCCCCTGAGCGTCAAAAACCTGCTGAGGTCTGTCCCTGGTGGTCTCCCCGGTGACCTGGCGCCTCCTCAAGGACGGCCTGGATCCTGCAAGATGGAACCCAGAGGGGGGTGCCTGGGACTCCCAGGAGCTGAGCTAGCGACTGTCCGTTGGGAGCTCCAGCTGTGTGTGTTCTCACTGGAAATGGACCTGTGGACCCATCCCCCCCCCCACACACACACACACAACAGGGCCATCTGCACCCACATCCGTCCCCAGGGGAAGCAGATGGCCGTTCCTGTCTGCTTCCAGAAGAGCTGGGTCTTGTCCGATGTGCTGTGCATTACAAGAGCATTATAAACGATGAACAAAGAGATGATACAGAGGCAGGAAAGCACCAGACAGACTGTCACACTACAGCAGGAAGGTGAGGGAGAGGCGGGGGAGTTAAGAGATCAACCGAAGGCCTTGTATGCATGCAGATAAGCACAACCAATGGACACAAGACACTGGGGGGTTAGGGTATGCCTGGGGGGTGGGCAATGGGGAGATATGTATACAGTGGTACCTCGAGGTACAAGTGCCCTAACATAGGAGATTTTTGAGATACGAGCCGTTGAGCGAGCTATTTTTGCTTTGAAATACGAGCAACAGTTGAGATAGGAGTTATCGCGCGGATTGGCCGGCTGCACACGACCCACCAGTTTACCAGGACTCGAGCGTCTCCTAGTTTCCCACGCCTCAAGGTGACGGAACGAATTAAACTTATATCTCAAGGTTCCACTGTCCATACATGTAACATAATAAAAAATATATTAAAAATAAAATAAAATAAAATGCGGGATAAACACTGAAAAGAAGAGAAGAGAAGAGAAGAGAAAAGCTCCGGTTTGTGTGAAGGAAGACATGCCTCTCTCTAAAACTGCCAAGTGCAACAAGAAGAGAAAATCCCCCCCGATAGGAGCAGGGCTGGTGCTACTCCCTGCTGTCCCCCAAGACGCAGACTGTCCCCCCTCCAGTCGGATGGCCCGCTCCGAAGTGTGAGGAGTCGGCACCAACAGCACATTCTGAAATCCTTCCCACTGAAATCAGGCTCTGCCCGACTTCCTGAACAGCCAGAGCGCCGTGGACACACAGGATACACACAGAAAGCATGTTTGGACATCCTGATGGCCAGCCTGCAGGGAAATTGGCTGCGGGATGAGGAGGAGGAGGTAGCGGAGAGCAAAGCTCTCACCGGGCAGCATGGCTGGGAGGGGAGTGTAGACAGGAGAGGAAAGGGGACAGGCGTGGCCCTGTGTCGCCCGTGGCCTCCTGTTTAACAGGGAATGACTGTTGCTGAGTGGACCAGATCGCACCAAATGGACCATTTCTCTCTACGACTTCTCCCATCTGACGGGGGATGAAGCCTCTTCAAGGCAACTAGGTTGGTGCCTAACTGTTCACCTGCCAGCCTGTTTGCCCCTAACTTCCCTCCCCTGAAGGCCTGGTCACCCCTAACTGCCCTCCCCTGCAGGCCTGGTCACCCCTAACTGCTCTCCTCTCCTAGCCTGGTCACCCCTAACTGTCCTCCCCTGCAGGCCTGGTCACCCCCAACTGCCCTCCCCTGCAGGCCTGGTCACCCCTAACTGCCCTCCCCCGCAGTCCTGGGTTCACATCGCAACTGCCCTTCCCTGCAGGCCTGGTCACTGCCAACTTCCCTCTTCTGCCGGCCTGGTCAACCCTAACAGCCCTCCCTTGCAGGCCTAATCCCTGCCAACTGCCCTCCCCTATCTGGGGAACTGTAGCCACAGAGACAATAGGCGGGAAGAGAGGAGTAAGGCAGTTGTTATTACGTCTTGCAGAACCTACAGCTGTAACTCTGTGCTCACCCCCTACCAGTGGCCTGGCTTCCTCAGGGAGCAGACCCTCTGCTTCTCCCCCTGCGCTCGCATCCTCAGGGTGCCAGGTGGACTGAGAGCCACGGAATCCAGGCGCCTGCGTGGCCTTGGATGTGCTCCTGCAGATGGAAAACACAGCTGTTCCAGGGGACAGCGTGTCGGATGTTTGCTCCCTCCTCTCCTAGGAAGTTACATCTTCTCCTCTTATTCTGCTGCAGCGCTCGCCTGCGTTCGCCTGTGTTTTTGTTTTGCTCCCCAGCGCATACTCTGTGGTGTTCTGGAAGGCGAAACCCAATTTAATTCCGGGTCTGGCACGGAGCAGTACTCAATGAATAGGGAGAGGAGAAAGAAAGGGGGAAGAGAGAGCAGAAAAGACTAGACGAGAAGACCAGGAAAGGGAACGAGAAAGGAAGGACTTCTAGAAGAAAATGCTTTCCTTCAATGGCACTAACTCATTGTCTGCCGTTTTCCCTGAAACGCTGCTCCTCCCTGCTCCTTGGCATTTTAGATTTGCCCCCGAATCTGCATCTGTGTAAGCAGCTGATTTAAAAATGCTTTGCATGTCAGCGACCAGATTCACTCTGAACTGTGGGGCAGCTATGAGGTGGGTGTTAATGGAAAGGTATTTTCCGTCTTGGTAAACAGAGAAACGAAAGGTTGGATGATATAATATCGGATGACGAATTCTGAGCTGGCTCCCAGCTCACCTCATGCCTCCCTCCGCAGCCAAGTTCACAAGGCTTTCATGTGTCTCTGAACAAACAATAAAACCTATTGCTCCATAACTCTGATTCCCTTTTGTGTATGCACATTGTTTCTATCTTAAAAAAAAAAAAAATATATATATATATATATATATATATATATATATATATTTGTTATTGATTTTTTTTACAGAGAGAAAGGGGGAGGGATAGAGAGTTAGAAACATCGATGAGACAGACATCAATCAGCTGCCTCCTGCACAACCCCCACTGGAGATGTGCCCTCAACGAAGGTACATGCCCTTGACCAGAATCGAACCTGGGACCTTTCAGTCCACAGGCCAATGCTCTATCCACTGAGCCAAGCCGGTTTTGGCTGTTTCTATCTTTTTCTTAGGTTGTGCCTTATTCCCAAGCATCTGAGAAAGAAAAGGAACTTCATAGTTATTCTCTCATTATCGGACCACAGAGGAGCACATGACCTAAAATTGCGGGTGAATATATGTCATTTCAATGGCTTTCTAGTCACATGCTGAGTCAGAGCTTCTCAGTCGAGACTATTTAACGTTTTATATGCCTGGGTGTGCCACACCCGTCTCTACCTTGGGTACATATCTGTTCACGTTCCTATTTGTTAAAAGTTAAGATGTACAGTGGTACCTCGAGATATGAGTTTAATTCATTCCGGAACCTTGAGGCATGGGAAACTATGAGACGCTCGAGTCACGTTAAACTGGTGGGTCGTGTGCAGCCGGCCGATCCGCGTGATTATCTCAACTGTTGCTCATATTTCAAAGCAAAAATCGCTCGCTTGAGGGCTCATATCTCAAAAATCTCGTATGTTAGGGCACTCGTATCTCGAGGTACCACTGTATTTAATTTATTACTTCAATCAACACAGTCATTTCCCTTTAATTGCATCTACTGCTTGGCCATCAGCATGTTCTTTCCATAATGATGTCACATCCATTTGCTTAAATCATTCCAGTGGTGCCCAGGTGTCTAAAAAAGAGTTCAAATGATTTGGTTCATCACCTGTACAACCTGACACCCTTAAAATGTTCAAAACTACTCTTGTGCTTTTCTGTCTTCTTCCTATGCCCAAGGTATTTTTTTTTTTTTGTCACTTA
The DNA here is from genome assembly GCA_004026805.1 of Lasiurus borealis. Lineage (NCBI taxonomy): Eukaryota > Metazoa > Chordata > Mammalia > Chiroptera > Vespertilionidae > Lasiurus > Lasiurus borealis. The sequence goes on from PVJN01003268.1 coordinate 57,076, forward strand.
ACAAAATGTTCTTGATCTTGAAGATCAAATAGTTTGAGTGTCCCATCTTCTCCAAAATCTCCTCTGGATACGATCCCTCTGTACTGTATCCCTCTGTGCCTTCCGTCATTCATAATTATTTTTCTCTGTAAATTAGCACCGTCTCCATGCTCCGTAACTTCCTGTAGAATCAGCAAGTTATTAACTCTTTATTTTATAATTTTTTAAAACATACATTTGTATTGATTTCAGACAGGAAAGGAGAGGGGAAAGGAGATAGGAACAGCAATGATGAAAGAGAATCACTGATCGGCCGCCTCCTGCACACCGCTACTGGGAATCAAACCTGCAACTGAGGCATGTGCCCTTGACGGGAATCAAACCTGGGACCCTTCAGTCCACAGGCCGACGCTCTATCCATGGAGCCAAACCGGCCAGGGCTATTTTATAACCTCCTGGTCACCAGCTAACAACGAAGCAGTTGCTTCCCCGCTGTGTCTGGTTTTCATTTCCCACGAAACAGCATCATTGTTCAAAATGCATGGATGTCCCAGTGCTGACATTCAAAGGCCCGCATTATTGAAGAATGTGGTGAGTGCGGTAAAATGCATCGCTCCCAACCCGAGTCAAGAAACACAGGCTTAAAGGTCAATGATTTGGATGAAGGTGGCTCCCTCCTCCATGTATGTCTCCTTCCCCAGGCATGTGAGCACACGAAGGCCTACATGAAGCCCCAAAGACAAAACATGGATGGCTGCCTCAGACTCATGCATTTCAAAGTCTGTTTCTGTCCTAGACTCTGCGGGTTGATTCACAGAGACCACATACATGCCTCAAGGTCAAGCCAGGGGCTCCCTATGGTAAGTAAAACCAAGAACCCAGGTCAGACACGTTGAGGGAGTCTGATGGGGAAGAAGAGGGGACTGTGGCAGATGCCAGCATATGGATGAGGCTGCACCCTCTTTCCCACTAAGGTACAACCCAATTCTCTGAGGGAAACACAGTGAGCATGGAGAAGACAGGAAGGAAGTTGGAAGGGGAGGTTAAGGATGTACTCAGAGCCTTCCATTTAGTAACGGGGAGACTGGAATGGATGCTGTTCTCGTAGATTCTGTTTGGTTTGATGTCTAGCTTCTTCTTGGTTTCAAATTGCTTGGCACATTTTAGCAAAATCCAAGGTGACCTTGAATGTGAAAGCAACCTCACTGGCACATGTTTCTAACCTTTGAGTTACTTTCCTTAATGCGGTCATGCTGGCTCTCCTCAAACCGCCCCTCCCCAAAGCTCCTTTAGGTGGAAGAAGAAGTTTTATAAATTTTATAATTTTTAACAAGTATATATTTGTATTGATGTCAGAGAGGAATCAATTTATTTCAAAATGATGTTCCCATCTCCCTTTCCCTCTCCCATCCTCTCTGACATCAATACAAATATACAATTTTTAAAAATTATAAAAAATTTTAAAATTAAAAAAATGGAATTAATACGCTCAGAAGAAAAGGTTAAAAACCAAGCATCTTAACAATACGAAGCTTTATCGTTATATGCTCCAGGTACTAAAAGCCATGGCAACAACATTTAAAATTCCGATGAGATTAAGAACCCAATATTTTAACAACAGGGCCACTCGGGATTAATCAGAGTAGCAATCATTTTTTTCTGTGTAACATTTCCTTTTACATGAAGCACACCGGAAAGACGGAGTTTTCAAGCTAAGATGTTAATGGTAGGTACGCTATTAAAGCTCTGGTCCTATTTTTCTTTTTCGTGGAAGATCTCTGGCGCCGAAATCTCATTGGAAAAGTGATGTGCAAAAAGGAAGGATGCGCTTGTCATTAAAATCCCCATTCGGTTTACCGTGCTTTGCACAAGTAAATAACCTCTTCTGGCCCCTACACTCCATGATGGAATATTCCTCCTAGTTTGTCAGTCAAACCCAGTCTCCCACTCCGGACATGATGGATGGGCAGGAGATGATGGTGAGAATGCTGAGCAGGGGGACATACAGAGGCGGGCATCCTGGCCTCAGCTTGTCTGTTGCTTCCTTGTTCCTGAGGTGTCCGTTGGCCAGGAAACCTGCAGAGAAACACTTTAGGAGCCAACAGACCCCTCCTGAGCAGAGGAGAGCGAGGAAAGAGAAGGTAGATCTGAGCAGCCCAGCCTGGCCAGTGTGGCTCAATGGTTGAGCATCAACCCCTGAGCTCGGAGGTCAGGGTTTGATTTCAGGTCAGGGCACATGCCCGGGTTGTGGGCTTAATCCCCAGTAGGGGGGCATGCAGGAGGCAGTTGATAGATGATTCTCTCTCATCATTGATGTTTCTATGTCTCTCTCCCTTCCTCTTCCTCTCTAAAATCAATAAAAAATACGTTTTGAAAAATAAAGGAATAGTACACACTGTTTATACCATCACTAGAGGCCCGGTGCACAAAATTTGTGCACGGAAGGGTTCCTAGGCCTGGCCGGGGAACAGAACAGCTGCTGACCAGGGCCTTCCCTCCCCATGTGCTAGCCAAGGCCTTCCTTTGTTCCATGCCACCCCCTGGTGGTCAGCACGTGTCATAGTCAGCCATCAAACTCTCAGTCCAACTTCCAAGGGGACACTTTGCACATTAGCCTTTTATATGTACACCGAGTGGCCAGATTATGATGCTATTATGATCTCTGAATGCATAAAATCTGGCCACTCAGTGTGTGTGTGTGTGTGTGTGTGTGTGTGTGTGTGTGTGATCCCTACCTGGATTGGGCCTAAATGGGCAGTGGGACATCCCTCAAGGGGTCTCAGATTGGAGAGGTAGCAGGCTGGGCTAAAGGACAATACCTCCCGTACATACTCCTTGCACAAATAAGTGTGTATGTGTGTGTGTGTGTGTGTGTGTGTGTGTGTGTGTGTTAGAGGCGTGGTGCATGAATTTGTGCATGGGTGGGGTCCGGCCAGCCTCGCCAGGGGGAGGGGACATGGGCAATTGGCTGGCCTGCCTGCTGGTCAAACTCCTGGTCAAGGGGACAATTTGCATATTAGTTTTTTATTCTATGGGAATATCCAGATCAAAATGTGTTCAAGAGAATAATAATATGTAATAGAACTTTATAGTTTATAAAGCACAATCAGCTTATATTACTTAATTGTGCTGATAAATCTGTGAGGTCATTGTTACTAAAGGGGAAACAAGGATTCAGAGAGGAGAATTAATTTACACAAGATTATACAGAAGTGTAGGATTTAAATACGCATCTGTATCTCTGCCTCTTCCTCTCCTCTCTCTCTTTCTCTCCAGATAGACATACACATACATACATTTTCTATATAATAATGTTAGTCATATATACATACACATAATTTGCTTATCATCTTATACCCTTCTCTATCGCTTATTAATTTCAACCAGATCTGCATATTACTTTTTTAAATGTATGAAAAGAAAATATCTGTTCCCCCACCAGAGTGCTTGGCGACCTATAAAGAATTCCAATAACTTCAAATGACCGTGTTAATGTTTTAAAGCAATTAGACTGGCTGACCTTTAGAAACAAGGGACATTTGCTCACTGTGAACCTGAATGGTGAGATAATGTCAGAGAACTGTACCATTAATTTCTAACAAAGCCTTCTCAGTAGCCTGGTTTTCGCAATCCCAACTCCGTGCTGTTTGCAATGCCAACTAACCCCCATTGTGTGCCTATATGCCTCCCACTGTGACATTTATTAGTGTCCTTTCTGCTTAATCTCTGGATGTCCTGCTCCACTCTGTGCCTGAGAGAATAGGGATGCTATCAGATATCTGCGCCTCTGTCATCTCAGAACCTAAAATTCTCCCAATTTAATACGTTTATTAGAGGGATGGCGATTTGAACATTTTGTATTGGTTAAATATTTTTAAAGATCCCTTTGCTTGACTATATTTCTTCATTCTCATGTCTATTATGGGAGACAAATAGTGAAATGATTATTGATTTTGTATATGAAGAAAAAAAAATTCTAGTGATGATATAACAAGTATATCGTAAAGCAAAGCCTTTTGATCATTATTAGAGACACTTTCCTTTCCTGAGGTTATTCTGGGATTTAAGAAGGCTCCCTTATAGACTGCAAAGTTAAGCATGGCTCCAACAATAGTGGACTCAATTCAACAGGGAAAACAGTTTTTCTTTACTATGTATATCCCATTTCCAGGGCTATGGATGCTTTCTCATAGGTCTTCTCTATGTGATACCAATCATTTTCTGCCTGAATAATTACCTTTAACATTCTTTATAATGCAGATCTGTCAACAATAAATTAATGTCTGGAAAAAAAATACTTATTTTTCCCTCATTTTTGATAGATGGTTTCATTGGGTGGGTATAAAATTCTAGGTTGGAAGTTCCCAGCCCCCTTCTGCCCCCTAGCACTTTAAATATGTCTTTGCATTCTGACTTTGCAGAGTTTCTGACAAATCTACCAAGATTATGTCTTTGCTTTCCACATAACATGCCTTTTTGTACACGAACTTCTTTTAAGATTTCTCTTCATCGCTCTTGATGTTAAACATTTTTAACATGATGTGTGCTGCTTTGTGACTTCATTGTTTATTTAGTGTGTGTTGCATTTAACGCTATGCATGTGCATGTTAACAGTTTAATTTTTTTTAAATCATATGACCATTCTTCTTTGAAATATTTTTTCCTGTAACCCTTTGTCCATTTTGTGTCATAAACTATTCATATATGAAATCACATGATAGGTCACTGAAGCTCTATTTTTTTCATTTATTTATATTTCCTATTGGGTTTTGGTTTACTAAATTCTCTTGCTTTTTCTTCAAACTCATGTCTCACCTCTTTGGTGACTAATAGTCTATAAAGATCATCCAGTAAATTTTCTGTTATATACTATATTTTTCATATCTAAAATGTTTTATTTATTCTTTTTACATATCCTATTTCTCTTCTCTATAGTCTTAGGTCCTTAAATGTATTTATAATATTGGCTTTAAAGTCCTTGCCTAGTGATTCCATCACCTCTGTTATTTCTGTTTCAACTGCTCTTTCCTGGACATGTCGATCATATTGTTTATTGAATATCAGATTTTTAAGATTTTATATTTTTTGAGTGCTATACTTGGTTGCATCACGTTAAAGAGTATTGGTCTGTGTTCCAGAATTTTTCTAAAGCTATTGATAGAGAATATAGAGCAGTAGTACCCTAAGGCCATGGTCAGCAAACTGTGGCTCGAGAGCCACTTTCAGTTCTTTGGCCCCATGAGTGTGGCTCTTCTACAAAATACCACGACCTGGGCGAGTCTATTCTGAAGAAGTGGCGTTAGAAGTTTAAGTTTAAAAAATGTGGCTCTCCAAAGAAATTTCAATCATTGTCCTGTTGATATTTGGCTCTGTGGACTATTGAGTTTGCCAACCACTGCCCTAGAGTGGCTTAGTCTATGACCAAGGGACACCTTTTTTGGCCCACTGTGAGATCCCAGGTACCCAACGAATCGCCACACTCTGGTGAGCACTGAATCCACGCAGGCCTCTGTGTGAAATCTCAGAACTGGTCGTTTTAACGCTCCCTGTAATTACTCTTTCTCCAGCAGTGTGCTTTGACTAGTCTTGTGGAATTTCAGCCAAACACACAAGAGAACCTTCAGTAGATTTATTAATAACCTCCTCTTTTCCCATCCTCTGCTCTAAAAACGCTAGCCCCGCCAAGGTCTCTGAATTTCCTTCTCTTCTATTAATTCAGCCAAACCTCTGTCTCTGGATGCTTCCTCTTTGCCAGCAGGTAGAGGAGAGGGAGGCATTAGAGTCCCAAGTAAATTGGGAAGGGTTGTTTTTTATTTTATTTGAGTTCTAAATTTCTACGTGGTGAATTCCGTACCACGAGGGTGGATCAATGACTCAGGAGAATGTAAAATTACAAAACTTTCTCTTTCGTTATCTTCTGTTTCTCATTGTCTGCTTCTTCCTCTTCTCAATACTGATTATGTCATTATGGCTCGTGCTTGGAAGCGGCAGGTACTACGGGTCCTTACAGGGATTGTTAATTAACATGTTAAAGGCCTTTAGCGATACCCCAATCAGACCACCTGTTTGATATTCATAAGCTTAAAATGAGAAAAAAAATCAGCAATTGGCTTAGTGATCAGTAACATTATATTCTAGAGGATAATGCAAATTCACAAATGAATTTTGGCTGCTTGCAGCCATTCAGGTCAGATGTGTTAAATTGCTCTGTGGGCAATTTCAGAACTTGGAATATTGTAAGACATAAATATGATTAGCCTTAAACCCAGGAAACCTCATTAATAAAACAGAATCAGCCTTTCAGAGCACACGGTGTACACAGGGACTCTCACTTCTGTTCCAGGAATTCTAATGGTTTGTGGCTCTCAAGGGCAAGATTGTCTTCTCTTTATGTCGTTTTCAGTTCGACAGGAAACCATTCCATTTCTCCTGTTTGTACATGTGCCACGTCGCTCCTGCTGTTCTCCAGCATAAAAGGATATAAAATACGGAAACAAAAGAGCTGGATTTGTCATTTGTGCTTAGGTTTGTGACTACGAACGATGAACCCTCGGACACCATGAAAAATCACTTGTAACTCATACAATTTACTCACATCGGTTGCAAAAAAACGACTGTGCAAGAATTTCATAAATAGCGCTATTTTGATCTGTTGTTGATAAATATGCACATGGGTATTTAGTCAGCCATATTCTCAGGAATGAGTGAGCCAAGGACATCGGCCCTAAATCATTGGCTTTTATGGGTGTACCGTTCCCCGTGCCTGACTTCATCAATCTCTTCGCCTGACGGGCATAAATCAAAATAATGAAATACACGATTGCCTGCGGAGAAGGATGCCCCAGCCTCCTAAAGTCACTTAAGCAGAACCTTTTCCGATGGGCTTTTTCCTCGCAGGTGGAAAACGTAAAGGGAAGGAGAGCTATCTAACACCGTCCAGAGGACCAGAGGAAAATGGCGAATGCTTTGAGACATGCGCAGCTTTCGAACTTTTCATCACGCTTCTGAAAGCTCCATTTTTCAGCAGCCAGGGTCAAGCTAGTCCTGGGCCTAGATGACAGGTCTTCTTGCGGAGAAAAGGAATGATGTCTGGGCGATTCCTTGCTGTCCTTACAGCAGGAAACCAAAGGTGACAATCTCACACATTATTATTATTTTTTAATCTAAAGATCAGAACAGTCGGTTCTACGGTCAATGGTAACTACTACTGACACCCCAGAAGGAAGAACTCAGGAAAAACTCAGAATCATTTAACTTTTAAATTCACAATTACAGCTTTGCCATTGGCCCTTCACCAGGAAGGCTCAGGGGTTTCATGCACATGCCTGTCTACTGTTCTTTCCAGGAACCACCGCCATGGGTAGGGGTGTTGCATCAACGATGTTGTCCCCAGAGCTGCCCTGGGCTGGGACCAGGGCCACACTCCCACTCAGGAGACAGTCTGTCGGGTTTTGCTGTTCAACCCTTTCTCATCAAATCCTATTTCCAGCACCTGCTCAGTTTACTGTTTTTATTTGCTTCCAATGTGTTATGTACCCTCTGTGTGTGGCACACTGTGGTTGGACATGGAAGTGGCCTTCCTCCTGGGATCTGATGATCTGGACTGAGGGCTAGACAGAGAGAGAAGTAAAGTTCCATAAACGTGCTCTGAAAGGGGAGCCAGGGTGCCTTGAGCACACACATGGGAGAACAGTCCACCTCTGCTCTCCCATGAAGCACATGGATGCATGAAACCTGAAGATCTTGTTACTCAGACTCACGGAACCTCTGTTTTTTGTTCTGTAAAATGAGAATAATAAAGCTTCCACATAGAGTGTGATGATCTGTGCTAGTGGTCAGCAAACTCATCAGTCAACAGAGCCAACTATCAACAGTACAACGATTGAAATTTCTTCTGAGAGCCACATATTTTTAAACTTAAACTTCTTCTCATGCCACTTCTTCAACACAGATTTGCCCAGGCCGTGGTGTTTTGTGGAAGAGCCACACTCAAGGGGCCATGTGGCTCACGAGCCACGGTTTGCTGACCACTGATCTATGCAAAACCCTAGAACAGTCAGGCACAGAGTAACTGTTCAAGAAATAATAACTATATTATTTTTATTTATTGGTAAAGGAAAAAATCTTTGCAGGAGATGACTGCTGTGTATGAATCCTAGAAGTTGTCCTAAAGGTGACTCAAGGGAATCTATAATAATAAAAGAGGAATATGCTAATTAGACCAGATGTCTTCCAGACATCCTTCCTGACAAAGCCAGGGCCAGATCCCAGGTGCTGGTGCCAGCAGCCGGGGGAAGGAAAGCCTACTCTTGCACAAATTTTCGTGCACTGGGCCTCTAGCCGATGGGCACAGCTCAGTGTCAACAGCCAGCAAAATTCCATGTGGGGAATATTTCCATGCACATTGCACAGATGAGGAGAGAGGTGCAAAGAGGTTCAGAAACTTTCTCCGCGATGCTGTTCAGAGAGAATCAGGGATGGAAATCAAATGCGAGAATATGCTTCCACTGGTGCATCTGTTACTCTACAGCAGCGGTTCTCAACCTGTGGGTCGCGACCCCTTTGGGGGTCGAATGACCCTTTCGCAGGGGTCGCCTAAGACCATCGGAAAATGCAGATATTGACATCACGATGCACACAGCAGCAACATTTCATGGTTGGGGGTCACAACCCCATGAGGGACTGTATGCAAGGGTCACGGCCTTAGGAAGGTGGAGAACCACTGCTCTACAGGGATGCCCACTGGCCTGTTACCTTCTCACCAGCTCCGATTTGCAAGGGCTCTGGAGCCAGGTCGCCCGCCAAGCAGAGCTGTGCCTTTCTCTGCCCTGATCTGTCCTGATCGCTCTCTTTTCCCTGGCTGTGGAGGGGAAAGCAACATGAATCCATTTTCATTTCATCTTAAAGGGATGTCTCAGCCAGTGTCGCCAGGAGGGAGAGTCTTAGCTTTCTACCAGCGATATCGCTAGAGAATTTTAATCCAGAAGTCATTTAGAGAACACAGCCAGGGTCCTAAATAGCGAAGCTAGAAGATAGTCCCTTCTCTCCGTATGTGTTTAGGGATTGCGAGAAAATGATCATTTCTACCCAATATGAGGCAATTTAAATTATTGATGGCCTGGTCTCTGGCATGAGCTTTCTCTTATAGCGCTGAGACACATGCACATTGGTGGTGTGAGAATCACACCATGCCTCCTTAGAAAGGGGGCGGAAACTGAGACACTGAGAGCTTGATATTCCAATTTTAAACATCGCCTGATCTCTCCTTCTTTATCCAAAATTTTCACATTAATATCCTGGGGCCAGATGCACTGTGCCGATGGAATAACCCATCATCTTGATCGTGAGTCTATTTTATCAGTGCCTCAAGCGTAGACCTTGCCTGACTCCCACACCATCCCAGGAAAATATTTACTTTGGAAAAATCGTCCTAGTTACTGTCCATGGTGTGTGGGTCCGGCTAACCTCGGGCCATGAACTTGAGTCAGGAAGGACAGCTCTCCAGCTGCCCGGCTGAGAGGCCGTTGTTTGAGGTGCATTTTCACTTCGGTACATTCTTGCACGAGGTTCCGCTACCTGGAAATTAGTCTGCAAACACCTCGAGGAATAACCATCTCCGTGATCACTGATTCTCCATCGCAGTGGCGCGTAATTGCTTGTTCGCGTGCCTCTATTTATAATGCAGATTTCATAACAGAGCACAAATATTATTTCTCCACCGGAATCTAGGTGCGTCGCCTTTGGACAATTAGCAAGCGTTTAAAAGAAACTGCGCGAGTCCTTGCTTCAGGGAATTCTGAGTTACAAATATATCCGGATTTTATTATCATCTTCTTGAGCATTCACATCAAGGTCAGAAAGAATAACTACATGGAGTCACTCGCAGACAGTTTTATTCAGCAAGTGTATGCTCTCTCCCCAGGGCTTTCTTACTGCAATCATTTACAGTTACAAGTGGAGTGTACTCCCAACAACTTTTTAGCTTTTAAATAATAATTTTTTGCAAGAAAGAAAATGAGCCTTATATTCTTTATACAGTGGTACCTCGAGATACAAGTTTAATTCGTTCCGTAACCTTGAGGCGTGGGAAACTATGAGACACTCTAGTCGCGGTAAACTGGTGGGTCGTGTGCAGCCCGCCGATCCGCGCGATGACTCCTATCTCAACTGTTGCTCGTATTTCAAAGCAAAAATAGCTCACTCGACTGGTTGTATCTCAAAAATCTTGTATGTTAGGGCACTTGTATCTCGAGGTACCACTGTACTGTATTTAACTATGGAGTCAGCCGGCATAAATATGTTGGGTCCAAAGTACTAAGAAAATGAGTGGTAATGGAAATTATAACTCAGCATTTTTAAATGATGAGGTCACTTTTTTACTTATCTCATAAAAAAAAAAAAAGCAAAGTGTTATAACCCAGTTCACGCTCAATCCAAGAAGCGCTGCCATACAAGTTACTTGTGCATTTTCATCAAGCGAAGATGCCACATATACATGTGATTAAGGAAGCATGGCATGACAGAGCTAGAAAATCCACTCCAATGAGGTTCTTATGTATTTACTATTTCTTATTATTTTTATTTTTTAAGATATTACAAATAGTAGTCATTTTCTTAAATATATTTTTGTTGATTTCAGAGAGGAGGAGAGAAGGAGTGAGAGAGAAACATCTATGATGAGAGAGAATCATCGATGGGCTGCCTTCCACATGCTCCCTACAGGGGATCTAGCTCACAACCTGAGCATGTGAATGGAAGCCTGACCTCCTGGTTCACAGGTCAATGCTGGACCACGGAGCCCCTCGGGATGGGCTGTATTGATTTGTCAATGGGAGCTGGTCTTCTCGAGCCTGGATTTCAGACTCCGCATCCCTCTCTTCCTCTGAAAGGCCCAGGACTCCTGTTTGGGGAGGGCTGAAACTCACACCCCCTCCCCACCCTGGAGCTGCAGCAGGAAGGAAGGTCATGCCCCAAGCACGTAGGAATCGATTCCAGGAACCCAAAACCAGCGAGAAAGCAATAGAATGAAATGGAAAACATCACGTCTGGAATAGAGGAATCCACGATGAGTTTTAAATAAACGGATGGCCACTTGTTGAGCATGCAAGAGAGGAAACTTCGTATTTAACACAGAGATAAAGGCACACAATCCCCTGGTCCCCATTCAGGTCCTCTTCTCCTACAAAGTCTTGCCCAATGAACCAAGGTGAACTTATTTCACCATCTGGAAGCCTTCCTCGAGTCTTGGAACACTTCTGTTCTAGCACTCCGTACGGGTTTGTGTGTCTTTCCATACATGTGACTATTTATTCAATAAACCGAGAATGATTGGAAGGCAGAAACTGTATATAGGTTGTTTTTCTTTGTATACATTTAAGGCCTGACACAATGGAACCCAATAAGCTCTCACTGCATACATCAATGAATGAATAAAGGAGTCTCTCATTCAGTTTGAGAGGGAGATGAGCTATCCGTATAAATGAATCTTTCATTTACCCATTCATGTACTTATTTATTTATTTAAAATATATTTTATTGACTTTTCATAGAGAGGAAGGGAGAAGGCGAGAAATAGAGAGTTAGAAACATGGATCAGCTGCCTCTTGCACACCCCCTGCTGGGGATGTGCCCGCAACCAAGGTACATGCACTTGACTGGAATAGAACGCAGGACCTTTCAGTCCTCAGGCTGACACTCTATCCACTGAGCCACACCGGTTTCGACCACTCATGTATTTATTGATACCTTTCTTTCTGTGCTAAATGCTGTGCTTGGCAAGGAGAAGGCAAGAATGGGGGCACAGCCCTGGCTGCTGGCTCCGTTGGTGGGCGCATTTCCTCACACATCGAAATGGTTTGCGCGTTTGATTCCTGGTTAGGGCACAGATATAGGTTGCAGGTTCAAATCCCCTGTCAGAGCCTATATGGGAGGCAACCACTCAGTCTCTCTCTCTCTCTCTCTCTCTCTCTCTCTCTCTCTCTCTCTCACTCTTTGTGAAGGAGCAGCTGGAATTGGAAGGCCGCATTTCAGATGCTAAGACCGTACTGATCACACCATTTGCCTTGTGCTATGTGCAATGAAGAAGCATAAAACACTGCCAGTGCGACTCGGCCACAGTGCACTTATTTATAGAATCCTTACTTTATTCTCGTTCAGCTCTTTTAAAGACGTTCAAGACTAAATTGGTTAAATTATCCTTAAAATTTCTTCACATTGGAAGTTTGATTCTTCCGAATCCCTTTTCAACCCGGAGTTGACCATTCAGTGTTTACCCAATCAATGGCATCCTTTGCGCGCATCAGGAGTATTGGCTGCTGCTGATGGATTTCCTGAAATCATCCGTAAAGAACTAAAAGCCGTTCAGCCGGATTTGCAATGCTCGCTGCTATTTTTTTTAATGTTGCCCCACATTTTTAATCTGTCACCTCCCTCATCCCTTCATTATAGTCAATTTGATGCTAGGGGTAAAAAAAGAGAGAGAGAGAGAGAGAGAGAGAGAGAGAGAGAGAGAGAGAGAGAGAGAGAGAGAGAGAGAACTTTTCTACATTTTGGGGCGAAGTATCCTTTAAATCCTGATGGTGCTGCTTTTAAATATATTTTATTGATTTGTTACAGAGAGGAAGGGAGAGGGATAGAAAGTCAGAAACATCGATGAGAGAGAGACATCGATCAGCCACCTCCTGCACGCCCCCTACTGGAGTTGTGCCCGCAAGCAAGGTACATGCCCCCGACTGGAATCGAACCTGGGACCTTTCAGTCTGTAGGCCGATGCTCTATCCACTGAGCAAAACCAGTCTCGGCTGGTGCTGCTTTTAAAGTGTGTGCCTGCACAAACCGTGGTACCTGCATCCTGGCTGCTGTCAGTTTCACAGCCACCGCGGCACTGCCTAAAAGCCATAGCTCAAGTTCAGAGAGGTTCAAATTAAAAAGACGTAAAGAGTGTCGTTTTGAATTGACAAAATACAGTGTCATACATCACCCAGAGAGCTGAATCACTACAAGTCCAGTGAATTACAGGAATACAGGCCGTCGTTTAATTAATTTTGCTACATAAATCTCTGCAACCTCCACATAAGTACAGAAACAGTGATACTTCGAGCCGGATTTTCCAAACTGAACAGGAAGGAATGCAGATGATGGCGACTTAATAGGTGTTGTCATAACTCCAAGGTCTCGTAGAAACGGAGGAGAGTGCCACGGTGCAGGCCTTTGGTGTGGTTCACTCGGGTCAGGTAAACTGCCATCCATATTTCATGGAAACAACAGCATCCTCAGATACTAGCGTGTGCATATATTAAATATTGACCACTGGAGCTATTAATACTTAATGTTCTTTCTGACAAAATGAATATTTCATAATGAGAAGTTTGTACAGTGGAGCCTAGTTGTTTACAAGATATATTTAATTAGAGGCCCGGTGCACGAAATTCGTGCATGGGGGAAAGGGGGCTTTCCTCAGCCCAGCCTGTACCCTCTCCAATCTGGGACCCCTCCATACGTGTCCCAGGGACCATTTAAACGGGCAGTCAAACATCCTTCTCACAAACAGTCAACGCGAAGCACAGAATGCCACAGCTCCACCGACCGGTCCCTGTCCCAGTGCCCACCATTCTGCCCAGTGAGTTTAGTCCTGGAGGGTCTAGTTGAAGCACCCATCTTACAGAAAAACTGCTGTTTGAAATTTTAACCCTGCTATTGGCTTCTGTAAAAGTTTTCTTGCTTAAATAATAAGGAAAATGAGACTATTCTCACTTCAGAGCGGCCATTAAACCTTCCCCGGACAAAATGGTCAGTGCTGGCACCAGGCCAGGCCTTTGGTGGAGGTCTCAAGGCCTCAGCACAGAGGGGCCCTTTAAGAACTTGCAAAAGGGACGGGAAACATCCTCTATTTGGGAGACAAAGAAGATGAAAGCATATAAATAGGGAAAATGTCTGCATGTTGGGGCCCAGAATTTGAGAAATATTTTCCTCTGGACCCGCACGTAATAAATGTAACTCCAAACTCTCCGAGCGTGGTTTAATTATTCCAGTTTTCTGTAACACAGTGAAGACTTTCTGCGGCTGAATCCCAGCCCATGTAAAGGGCTGAAGGTATGGTTCAGAATCGCCCATGGACATGACACTGGGCCAGAGAGAGAGATGGGGAGAGTGTAAAGCCGTCGCTTTCCCAGGGTGAAGAGACAGTACCCAGGCAGGGATCTGCCTGAATAGACCATGGTCCCTCCCCCAAGGAGGCATCAGGTTGGGGCATCATCCTCACTTCTGAGCAGCACTTAAAAACCCACCTCAGCAGAGCAGCGTGCCTCTGCCTCCCTCTCACATGGCATTGAAACCAGGGAAGGGGTGATGAGAGACACCATTCCCCAACTCACCGTACCAACGTTTTATTTCAGGGCTTTTTAAAATGTCACACATTTCTCCTAGTTTTAAAGCTGTAACCCTCAAACCTGCCCTACAAATGACACATGACAAGGACCATCACCGTTACAGCAATGAACAAACTCCCTCCCGCTCCTTAAAGAAGGTCCTAAGTGGGAGGAGCCTTCTGTGCTGGGGTCCCCCTCCATCCCACACCCCCTATCCCCCACCCCCAGAACCAGCTAGATGGTTTGTTTACTTCAAAGACTTGAAATGGGCCTTAAAATGCAACCTTTCTCTCTCTTTAACCTGCTTGTGCCCTCTCTCTGGGGGAAACGTTTGCTAAATCTTGCCTGGCGCTTTAAATGATAAATGACTTTATTGAAAACAAAATGCTTTTTTTTTTACACGGGTCCGGTTTAGATAACTTCTAGCATGACAGTGGAAGCATCCGTCTGGGGGAACAGGGCCTTTCAGCTGTGGGGTGTTTTGGGGGATAAAAAAGTCCATTTGCCACATCCTTTAAACCGTTTCAGCTGCTCCCAGGAGAAGAAAGAGAGAGGACCCGCCGCCAGTACATCCCTTTCCTTCACTTTTAGTCTGAAACGTGCACGGTCCCAGCTGGCAGGGATCCGATCCAGTCAGGAGGGTGTCCATTCCACAGAGCGGATCGCTCACCATTTATGACTGATCCCCAAGAGCGTGGCAAAGGAGTTTCTTTTGAAACTGTGTTTGATAAAAAAAACTAACAACAAAAAACAAAACAAACAAACAATAAAAACAACAGCTTCCTTCCATCTGTGTGTTTTACAGTCAACAAATATTTGGAAGGGAGTGCCGCGTTGGAGCAAACGCATAAAAATAAAAATGATCCATTGTCACAAGCCGCAGACCCACGGAAACAATTTTCAAAGGATTTTCAGTTCTCTGCGGAATAAATCCCGGCTCCGGCCAGGAACGGTGCCTGTGTGTAAGGACAAGCCGGACGGGTAGACAAATCCCCCCTCAAGCTGAAGGTGCTGGCCTTTTACAAGATAAAGGCAGTGCCCCTCTAATGTCCCTGCCACAAGACGGTGAGCCGAATTCCTTGTCTGCTTACACCGGCTTTAAAATTAATTTATCGGCCTTAGCTGGTAGGCTGAGTGGAGAGAGCATCCGCCTGCAGATGGAAGCGTCCAAGGTTTGATGCTGGTCAAGGGCACAGGCCCAGGTTGTAGGCTTGATCCCCAGTACGGGGTGTGCAGGAGGCAGCTGATCAATGATTCTCTCTCGTCACTGATGTTTCTATCTCTCTCTCCCTTTCCCTTCCTCTCTGAAATCAATAGAAATATATTAAAAAATAAAATTATGCCAAAACCGGTTTGGCTCAGGGTTTAGAGCGTCGGCCTGCAGACTGAAAGGTCCCAAGTTTGATTCCGGTCAAGGACATGTACCTTGGTTGCAGGCACATCCCCAGTAGGGGGAGTGCAAGAGGCAGCTGATCGCTGTCTCTCTCTCTCATCAATGTTTCTAACTCTCTATCCCTCTCTCTTTCTCTCTGTGAAACATCAATAAAATATATTTAAAAAATAAAAAATAAAAAAATAGCAAATAAGGAATACAAATAATTAACCTTGACCTATATAAGTGATATGTGAAAAAATATACTCAGAAAAGATCATAGTATATGCTAAAAAGCTTTCCCATTTAAGAAAAGGAATAAGGTACAGTCCTTCCTGCAACTATTTCAATAACATTTTACTGAAGTCATTGGCCAGATAATGACAATAAATAAGTCATGAAAGCTAAAATAATACTTATTTCCAGTTGGTATCATAGCTTACAGAGAAAAGGGCAAGAAAATTTACAAACCAGAAAAGCATACAGTTATATTGAGTGAGGTGTTCGGGTTAAAAGAAAAACAAATATCTGGAAGGCCCTAGCATTCTATTATACTATCAACAACCTATTCAAAATTGCAAGAAAAATAGTCAGAGCAATAATGACACAGAAGAGACTTATGAATATGATAACACTTATTAGGAATGAGCAATAAATAATGCACAGAGTATTCATGGAGGACATTAATAAACGTTTCTAAAATACACAGCTGGGAATCTCAACGGAGGGAGATACATGACTTATAAATGGCACCTGGCGCTCTCAGGGAGATGACCACTCTTCCTGAAGTTATAAAGGGAGTGTCCCTGAGTGGACTGGTCTGCAGCCCAGGACACAGACACATCACAACGGCAATCCTCTGGGACTGAGCAAAGAGGAAAAAAATCTTGTGAAGACATTTCCAACTCAGAAACTCGGATAGAGAGCGAGAGATGAAGCCTACAGTCAGAGAGGGGGCTGAGCCCACCAGTGCACTAAGCTTTGGCTGAGGGCGTTTGTGGGTGCCATTACCCAGCCGCCCGGGGGGAGACTGGTAATGATGCCCATCGCTCCCTCTGACAGGCGAGGCGGCTCCCCAACCCTCCGGGAACTCACAGCCAGTGCAGGGGGAGGGAGAGCGAGACACAGACACAGAGAGCGTTCCCACAGTTGGGAGGAATACTCAGCTGCCTCCTGCACACCAGCCCTTCCCTTGGGGGTGAGCCCACAACCAGGGTGCATGCCCTTGACTGGAAACGGATCTGAGACCTTTAAGTCTTCAGGTCAACGCTCCATCTGCTGAGCCAAACAGTGTAGGGCATTAAACATAATTTGTAATCCAGTTTCAGCAAGTCTACTAAGTCACTGTAGTAAATTTTTGGGGGAACATGGTTTTTTCCATCACTCCCCCCTTTGTTTTTATTTACCACGATAATGTTAAAATGTTTGAAACTTATATTTAATATAGTTGCATAACCTAACAAATGCTTTCTGGGACAAGGGTGGTATCAATGATTTTTTTTTAATATATTTTATTAGTTTTTTACAGAAAGGAAAAGAAAAGGATAGAGAATTAGAAACATTGATGAGCGAGAGACATCGATCAGCCGCCTCCTGCACACCCCCTACTGGGGATGTGCCTGCAACTAAGATACATGCCCTTGAAACTTCAGTCCACAGGCCGACACTCTATCCACTGAGCCAAACCGGTTTCGGTGGTATCAATGATTATTAAAAAATTAATGTAATAATGGCATTGAGATACATTACTGATAAACTGAATTTGCATAAAATGATGATAGATGATAATTACAGATATCATCAATTTTTTCTAGGAAATCCAAGGAAAGCTCGAGAAAGGACTATCTGCAATTTGGATCTGACATTATAATTAGGAATTAAGAGGGTTGACCACAGGGCTAAGAATATCCATGGCTACAGTCAAAGCCACAGGACAGAATGTCACAGAATGTCACCGAAAACTTACCTTGCTGGGGAAGGGGGTACTCACTTCCTTTCCTCCCTCACACATTTGAGCTGAAGACCATATGCCATGAGCACGTATGCACAGCATATGTAAACTTTCAAAAACAGTGTGTAGTATTATCATCATACCATTTTCATTTTATTTTAAATGAGGTTGTTTATAGGCAAACAGTTTGCAGTTGGAAATGCAAAATACGGCCTTATTTCTTTCCTAGGAAATACATCAATACGTTTGCAAGGATCATTTTTAAATAGAAAATAATTTGCTTCCTTTGGCATTTACCTTACGTTGATTATTTAATGTTTAATGTTAATATTCAAACATAAAATGGGATTTTTCAGAAGACATGGAATATACGCATTAATTGCCTTTACATTTTTATACACAAAAGCAATGGACTTATTTGACATCCACAGTGGAATAGGACTTTTGCTATATCTTTATGGGTTGTTTGCTTACACGCCCTTCAGACAGCGACACGGGTTTGCCCTCTGCCTCTCTTCCCACTGGCAATGTAAGCTTTTTGCAGCAGAGGGGAATTTAGGACAACAGCATTCTGGGGGATTTCAAGGTCAGAATCAGGAAAAAGTATTAAAAAAAAAAAAAGAAACCACACATAAAAGGAAGGGAAAGAATTATCCTCTGGTTAAAAATAAATTATATGAAATATAGAAAATCAAAGTGGTTGTTTAAAAAGAAAGGACATCATATCTACTAGGTAAGATAATCAGAAAATTGACCATACAACTTTAAGTAAGTTAGAGTAGAGCAGACGGCAGCCTAGAATTAGCAGGCCACGTACAAATGCAGACACAGAACTGGGTCAGGAGAAAACTGGACAGGACTGGAATAGTGGTCTGACCCAGCCCCAGGCCTCAAGGCCAAGGCTCGGCAAACCAATTATCGCTGAAGTTCAACGGACATTGTTTTGTGTTCACATGGGAGTTTTATGCTCCTTAAGGTTCAGGTGTGAACATTTCCATTTCACAGAAGAGTGTCCAACTGAGAGAAGTGAAATAATTTGCCCCGTGTCAAGAAAACGGTTTCAGAAATAACCCAAATGTGGCTTTTTCTTTTCTTTTTTTTTTTTTTGTTAAGAAAAATAATACAGAGTAATCCATTCTTTCAAAAATAAAAACTTAAGTACTAAGAAAGATCAACTCCCTTTCTTCACAGATAATATTTTTGAATTTGATGACAGAAAGTAATCATGTGGCTATTTGATTATGTAATATCACTTTCTTATTATGAAATGTAGAGATTGGATGAGATTGGGATAGGAGACAGCTGTGTGACTATTTCTCCTGTTTAGGCATGAGTTCAAATCCACACTTGGTAAGTATTTGGTGAAAATTCTGTTGGAAGGGTAGGATGTGATAAACATTAAAAAACCATTTATGAGCCGTCCACTCATAAATAACCGTCATCACACATTTCCTAATGCAGCCCCTGAAGGTGCTGGGAGTTGAATCCTGTGGAATGTGATACCATGTGGTTTCCACCACAGAAAATGATGGTAGAAACAGTGTGCGTGGCCTGGGGGGGCAGGCCCGCTACTGCTGACGGTGCTGAAGGTTTTGTCTATCCACGTTAAAGCACTCCTCTTTTGCAATAAATTTTAAACAGAGAATGTAATTTACGAATATGAGTTTGGAATCAGGGAGACATAGATTTAAATGTCTGCCCAATTCAGAAGGGAAGACTATACAGAGGCAATATTCAAATAGATAATGACTATATTCCACAGCCGATAAAAATATGCAGTCCTAGGACTCATTAATTCTAATACATTTTTAAGCAAGATAAATAGAAGTTCATGACAAGGAAAATTAGTATCCTTTAGGAATAAAGACTAAAACTCTGTCAATCGTATCTAATAAAGAGAGAATATGCTAATTGACCCTCACACCATTACAAAGATGTGGTACCCACAGCCAATAAGAAGGGAGTATGCTAATTGACTGTCACATTCTCAAAGATGGCAGCACCCACAGCCAATAAGAAGGGAACATGCTAATTGACTGTCACATTCTCAAAGATGGTGGTGCCCACAGCCAATAAGGAGGGAATATGCACATTGGCTGCCCTGCCTTCAAAGATGGCAGTGCCCACAGCCACAAAATGGTGGCATGCAGTCTTCTCAGCCCCACTGTGCACCTGCCTCTGGAGTCTCCAGTCCCCTGACCCCCTCCCCCTGGACCCCCAGAACTGGCCCAAGGTGCAAGCAAGCCTCAGAAGATGGCTGCCCAGGGCCACCTGAGGCTCAGGTAATTAGGGCTGGCTAATGCTTGCACTGCTGGCAGTGGCAGCAGCAGAGGTGTGATGGGGCATTGCATTCCCCTGATTGACAAGTCATCCCCTGAGGGCTCCCAGACTGTGAGAGGGGGCAGGCTTGGGTAAAGGTCCCCCTCCCCTTCCAGTGCATGAATTTTCATGAACTGGGCCTCTAGAATTGATATAAAAAAAGTATAGGTTTGAGAGATGTTTAAAAATGTAAAGTGAACATGACTATGTGATGAACTGAACATAGGGTGTGAGGAAAAGTGAGGCGTCAAAGATCGCAATTAGGTTCCTAACTTGCGTCACTGGCAGGATGATGAAGCCGTGCTCTGAGACCAGGAAAATGTAAATGTCCACATAGAAGAGAAGTGGACAGTTGGGTCTGGGGATATTGTGTTTTAAGCCCTGGAATGCAAACAGGGGTCACTATTTATGGCTTGCCAAATTGAGAGAGCAAGTAGGCCTTGAGATATATAGACGAATAACACATGAGAGCTTAAGGGGATAAATCTGAGAGCGGTTTGCGTCAAGGTGGTTATTAAAATCTTGGAAAGGCAGAGAAATATCGATCAGATGCTCAAACCTCAGAGGGAAGGTAGGGGAGGGAGGGGTACAGGGGAGAGATCAACCAAAGTACTTGCATGCATGCAATAGACACAGACACCTGTGGGTGAGGGCATGAACGGGAATGGGGGGGTGGGGAGTGGAGGTATAAGGACACATATGTGATACCTTAATCAATAAAGAAATAAATCATTACAAAATCTTGGAAATGTATGAAATGGTCTGGAAAGATATTATCAATAACAAGACTTAAAGGCTGAAACCGGTGTGGCTCAGTGGATAGAGCGTCGGCCTGCGGACTGAAAGGTCCCAGGTTCGATTCCAGTCAAGGACATGTGCCTTGGTTGTGGGCACATCCCCAGTAGGGGGCGTGCAGGAGGCAGCTGATCGATGTCTCTCTCTCATCGATGTTTTTAACTCTATCCCTCTCCCTTCCTCTCTGTAAAAAATCAGTAAAATATATTTTTAAAAAAAAGAAGAGTTGAAGTCTTGCGGGAAAATTATAAGGAACTCTAAAGTCTAAGGGCAAAATATCAGAGAAGCCTGTGAAGATAACGACAAAGAGAGAACGGAAGGGGATGGCTAACCCAGTGATGGTCCACATGGGTTAACCAGGAGTGCCAGGTGTGAGGGAAACCACGTGTGTCTCTAGAAAGAAAAAACTAGAAAAAGCAATCTGAGGAAAGTAACAAAATGCCCTTTGGATCTAGCAAGCTGGAGGGGTTGATGAATATACCAGGCTGTGTTTCAGTTCAGTGGACTGAGAAACCGTTCATTGGAATGAGCTGAGTTAAGAGGGTCAGAAATGAATAAATGCAGACATTCCGGTGAAAAACTCTTCCAGGATATTTACCTGTGAAAAGGAGAGTTACGAAGAGTTTTTGGCTCATAGAGAACTTTGTTTCGAACTTTAGCATGTGTGTGTGTGTGTATAAACACACACACACACACACACACACACACACACACATATATATATATATATATATATATATATATATACATACATAAATACACACACACACATATACACACGCATTTCATGGGGTTAGAAAGAGTGGTTGAGTGTTTTGATAATACAGTGGTACCTTGAGATACGAGTTTAATTTGTTCCATAACCTTGAGGCGTGGGAAACTATGAGACGCTCGAATCGAGGTAAACTGGTGGGTCGTGTGCAGCCGGCCGATCCTCGTGATGACACCTATCTCAAATGTAGCTCGTATTTCAAAGCAAAAATCACTCGCTCGATGGCTCGTATCTCAAAAATCTCGTAGGTTAGGGCACTCGTATCTCGAGGTACCACTGTGCTAAAAATGGTTAAGGGTGGAGCCCAGGCCTCAGCTGAAAGGATCTGCATTACCAATGAGGACTATGTCCTCTATCACAGATCTCAAGTGGCTGCAGACTAGCGACATCCTCATCACTTGGAATAATTTCAGTCACACGCCAAGAGGAGGAGGAGGAGCAATCAGTAGTGATCAGTAATGTCACATGCCCTCCACGTGATACTGCTGCCACTCAACTGTAAGAATCACTGCCTCTCACAACATCTCTCCCAAGATGATGCCAGAAATGAAGATGGCGGTCCTTCCTTTCCCCAAAGACAAGGTCATTTTTAGGAGCTGGGAATGGCGGAAACCCTGCAGGTTTCTGTCTCCTGGGGTGAAACAGTGTTAGAGACCCCATAAATCAAAGCAAATGACTATCAGCTCTCGCTGAGCAGATCAGGACAATCAGACTTGCTCTTTAAAAGTCACAGTTGTTGCTGAAACCAGTGTTGCTCAGTGGATAGAGCGTCGGCCTGTGGACTGAAAGGTCCCAGTTCAATTCTGGTCAAGGGCATGTATCTTGGTTGCGGGCACATCACCAGTTTGGGGTGTGCAAAAGGCAGCTGAATGATGTTTCTCTGTCATCAATGTTTCTAGCTCTCTATCTAACTCTCTCCCTTCCTTTCTGTAAAAAAATCAATAAAATATATTTATAAAATAATAAAAGTCACAGTTGCTGAATATAAGCAAACTTGTATTTTCCCTTATTTCAGAAGCAGCAGGAGAGCAGAGAGTGGCCTTTGTGTAAAGCATTTATAACCAGCTCTTTGCGGTCATGAGAGTCTCACTGGTCTGTGCCATGAAAAACAGGGTGTCCTCCTCCAGGCTGGGGTCAGGAGGTCAGAGAAGGAGCAGCGCCACGGCTCCCACAATGCACTGCTGCCTGTCAGAGCAGGCTCTTTGGTCAGAACAGAAGAACCACGGGAATCCTGGGGTGGGAGAGGCGCAGGAGGGAAGCCACTCTCTCAGACCATCTCTTCCCATGGGGGTGGCTTGCCTGCAAACCATGTTTCCTTTCCTGGGCTGTGTTTGTTAAAGTATAGAATAATCCCCTTTCTTTTTGTAGCAATGTGAGATATTTATAATGGTGCGATGCTATTTGTAAGACCTTCCTTCATTTTTAAATATATTTTATTGATTTTTTTACAGAGAGAAAGGGAGAGGGATAGAGAGCTAGAAACATCGATGAGAGAGAGACATCCATCAGCCGCCTCCTGCACTGCCCCCTACTGGGATTGTGCCCACAACCAAGGCACATGCCCTTGACTGGAATTGAACCTGGGACCTTTCAGTCCAAAGGCTGATGCTCTATCCACTGAGCCACACCGGTTTTGGCAGACCTTTCTTTATTTTTGTCAATTGAGTGAAATCATCCTCTTATCCTTGCACAGTACATATTTATAATAATAAAAGCATAATATGCTAATTAGACCAGATGTCCTTCCAAACGACTTTCCAGATGAAGCCATCTTGCATGGATTTCATGCACCGGGCCTCTAGTTTTTCATAACCATCTGAAGACAACTGCACCTCAAAATGAATATGCCTGAGAGTCTGGTGAATGTATAGCCCCAAATTCCCAACACCCCAAACTAAGCCAGAAACTATTTAATATAAAAGGAAAGCGCTGTGCAAAGTAGCATTTCTTTCTACAATTGTTCTTTTCACCCCTCAATTCTAACATAAATTATAATGATAATTCTCCCCAAATAATCACCCATTGAACAGCGGAAAAGATAAGTATTTACCCTCCTGAAATTGTAGCACTGAGCAAAAGGAAGGTTAGAAATTAGTCTCCTAATCAAAGTAATGACAGTGCAAGAAACGATGATGAAAGAAATGACTCTGATCCTTTCGATGAATATTTATGCTGCAGCTATATTTACATGTCGGTGAGGGGATGATGGATGAAACCGGGAGACCTGAACCATATGGACAGGAGAGACGGTGCGTCTCTGGGGCATTTATGAAGGAGACCTTGCTAGAACTGAGAGGCCATTGTTCATTATGATGTCAGAAAAATATTTGTGAGGATGAGCAAACATAAGACATACTGATTAAAAAAATGGATCTTAAAGTGCACCTATTAAACAAATTTTAAGCCCCCGAAAGGAAGTGCCGTTTTGTGGTTGTCACATGAGCTCAATAAATGTCTTCTGAGTTTTCATTCGCAGAATTTGCATCACAGAAAAACTATCAGAGGTATTTGAGGAGAGGTTATAATTTCTTCTAGGAGACTCAATTGGAAGAGAAAGTGCATTTAATGAGTACTTACCAAGACTTGTTTTTGCTTGTTTGTTTATTGATTAAGATGTTACATATGTGTCCTCATCCCCCATTGCCCTCACACCCACCCCCACTCATGCCCTCACCCCCTGGTGCCTGTGTCCATTCATTGGTCAGGCCCATACGCATGCCTACAAGTCCTTTGGTGGATCCCTCCTCCTTACCCTCTCCCTTATCTTTCCTCTGAGGTTTGACCGGCTGATGGATGTTTCTCTGTCTCTGGATCTGTTTTTGTTCATCAGTTTATGTTATTCATTATATTCCACAAATGAGTGAGATCAAGTGATATTTATCTTTCTCTGCCTGGCTTATTTCACTCAGCATTATGCTCTCCAGTTCCATCCATGCTGTTGCCAATGGTAAGAATTCCTTCTTTTTTGCAGCAGCGGAGTATTTCATTGTGTAGCTGTAACACAGTTTTCTGATCCACTCATCTGCTGATGGGCACTTAGGCTGTTTCCAAATCTTAGCTATTGTAAACTGTGCTGCTATGAACATAGGGGTGCATGGATCCTTTCTGATGGGTGTTTCTAGTTTCTTGGGATATATTCCTAGGAGTGGGGTCACTGGGTCAAATGGGAGTACCAAGATTTTTTTTTTATATTTTATTGATTTTTTACAGAGAGAAAGAGAGAGGGATAGAAAGTTAGAAACATTGATGAAAGACATCAATCAGCTGCCTCTTGCACGCCCCCTACTGGGGATGTGCCCGCAACCTAGTACATGCCCTTGACCGGAATCAAACCTGGGACCTTTCAGCTCTATCCACTGAGCCAAACCGGTTTCGGCCAAGATTTGTTTTAAGGTCCAGGGTATATTCTATCCTCTTTAACATACAAATGGCCTTGAAGGGAATGTGTATAATGTAATTGCTGGATTTTGAGACTGACAGATATTGATTACATTAAGATTGATAGCATATTCTTAAAGTTCTGTATCTTTATCATTTCCTGAGAGAGAGATGTTCAATATAAGTGTGCTATTAAAGTATAAAGAAGTGTCTTGTTTACAATGTATAGCTGAGCCTTGTTTTTAAAATACATTCTGGCAATATTCTTTTTATTGGCAGATTTAGTCTATAAGAATAATGTTTGCTCTAAATATTGCTATGGTTGTGTTTGGGTCTGCCATCTTGATTTTTCTCACATGTATTTTGTTTTTATAGTCCTCCTTGAGTGCTTTTTCTCTTCTGTTTGGCTTTTTAGATATGTGTGTGTGTGTGTGTGTGTGTGTGTGTGTGTGTATGTGTGTTTAGTGTGTGTTCTAGGAATTACAGCACACACTATTAATTTTTTATAGCCCGTTAATAAAGTTATGAAATGGAGAAACGTTTTAACCAGAGATTCGGATCCTTTATCCTTTATTCCATGAGTCAGCACTTTTTCTATGAAGGGCCTAGCGTTAAATATTTTAGGATTTTGGGGTCACATGTGGTCTCTATAACTTCATTTTCTATTCTACTTTTCCTTCTTCTTTTCCTATCTTCCTTTTAAAAACCTTCAAAAATGGAAATCAAAATGAGATACGAGAGGACAGAGGTCAAAATGATAATCATTCATCACTTAATTCACTCATCTAATATTTATGGAGTATCTAGTCTTTACTAGGTACTGGGCTATTCACTGGAGATTTTTAAAAAATAGAAATGCCCCATCCCCATTTTAGGATAAGTTTTTATTATTTTTAGGAACCTCCATACCATTTTCCACAGTGGGGGCAACATTTTACCTTTTCACAAAAAATAAATGAAGGTTCCAATTTCCCCGTATCTTTGCCAACTCTATCTGTTTGCTAATAGCCATCTTAAAAGGAATGACTTCTGAGTAGATATCCAAAATAACTGAAGTCAACTCTCTTGAAGAGAATACCTGAACCCCCACATTTAGTGAAGCATTATTCACAATAGCCAGGACAGGGAAACATGTGACTGGAGAGGACACTACGTTAAGTGAAACAATCCGGTAGCAGAAGGATAACTACTACATGAATCCACTTGTAGGAGGCATCTAGCCTAGTCAAGCACCTGGAAGAAGAGACTAGAAAAGTGGTTGTCAGGGGTTGGGGAAGGGGAAATACAGAGTTACTGCTCAATGGATGTAAAGTATCGTCACCTAAAACAGATTTCTAAAGATCTTCTGTACGACATAACACCTACACTTTACAATACTGTTTGCACACATACATTTTTAAGAAGATAGATCTCATGTAAAGTATCCTTATCATGACTTTTTTAAATGATCATCTTTGAGTGGGAAAATAAGACATTGCTTAAAAAAAAAAGACATAGGGATATGTTTCGTTATTTCCTCTAGAACTGATGTCAAGGAGGATTCAGAATTCTCTAACGTTATTCAAGTTGGTAACTACCGATCCAGGGATCATGGATGCTGGCCAAGACCTTGACATTGTGCTGAGATTGAAGGTGGAAGTTAGTGGGGAGCAGCGGTGCAGGCAGCGGAGGGGGCATGAGCGAAACTGCCAAAGTCAAGTGCCTTGAGCTTCCCAGGAATAAAAGAAAGTCGGAGAAGTTGGAGACCTGAGGACAAAACCACGAGAAAGGCTGTGGCAGGAGGCAAGGGCCCATTCCACACAACCTTTCTTCACCTTCAAATGACCCCCTCCCCCATCCACAGGGCAGAGAGCGCTCCGGCAGCATACAAAGCGAGTGTTCACACTGTCACAGCTCCACTTTACATGGATGTCTGTTTGCAATGGAGGTAACGTATGGGAAGGGAAAACTCTAGAAGCCGGGAGAGCGATCATGATAGGGTTGCACTAGTAGGAAAGGAAAACGGAATAAAGTGAGGAGTGGATGAGCCTAGAAGATATTTATCAGGTGACCTCAGAGGATATTAAACGTGAATGCATGTTGCGCATCACAAAGATATGGAAAGGCTCACAGTCGTACACCCTAAGGACAGGGGAAGAACTCAGTTGCTATGCGGTGGAATGAATGGGCCTGAGACACTTACAAGAGTAAACTCACACACACACAGCCCGGTGGTTATCAGACAGGGTAAGGGCGTAGGTAACAGTTCTGGGTCACAGCCGTAACCGTGGGAAGGAAACAGGATTACATAGTCAAACACGAACCTGAATAAATCCTCTGCCACCTACTGGCTGGTTAACACTGGTCTCATGACATACAACAGCCGAGTCAGTTCTGTGACCTGGAAATGAAAATGTCACCATTTTCCTCACCGAGTTTGCGAGGGTTAAATTAGAGAATACATGTGGAAACATGCACACTACCAGGCATGTAACCATCCTGAGAAGGTGGGTAGATAGTGTGTCCTACAAGCTGACCCTCGCCCTCTTCCAAGAGAGTCAGAACTAGAACACTGGAGCTGTCCACACTGCTCCAGAAGAGGAGATGCAGAGGAGAAACTAGCCAGGAAAGGTGGGAGTCCCTGCACAGTGGTTGTTGGGGTTGTGGGGGTGTGTGTGTGTGAAAGGTGGCATGGGGATCAGTAAGAATAAAAAGTCAGGATAGAGAGGTAAGAAGCATGGGGGGGGGGCGGTTGCCATGGCAATGTAGCTTCGGCTATTTTTATGTGGAGGCAGTGGTCAGATTAAGGAACATTGGTGTGTGTGTGTGTGTGTGTGTGTGTGTGTGTGTGTGTGTGTGATCACAAACAGGAAAATCTTTTAAATACAGAAATCTCGATATAAAATCATATAAAATTGGGAATTTTAATTTCCTCCTTAGAACACCTATTGTGCAAGGGGGGAAGTGCCATCCGATGGTCCTCGCACTGTGGAGAAATAAACCCCCGCTAACCAAGCAACATCCCTGCTATTTGCTCCGCAGGCTGTCACTGCCAGCAGATCCGTCCGGGGCTCAGGGGATTGAGCCGTCAGTTGTCACGACACCGAGAGCATCCTTGCTGCTGTCCTCAGTCCCCTAACAAGCTGGCAATTTGGGCCGCAGGCCTGTCAACATAGGTCTTATGCGGGAATATCTTGTCTGACATAAACACAGAGTCACCTGCTGGGTGAAAACAGCAGTCTCCCAGTATATTTATTTATCAGAATAGAACTCCGCTCCGAGAAAAAGAGTGTGTGCGAGGGTGACAAATGTGTTATTACAGTAATTGGGCCTGTCCCCACGGTCTGCCTCTGACAGAGACGCAGGGGACCACTCTCTACCTGCCAAGGCTTTTGCGGAGCTGAACGGTGTCCGCTGCCTGACAACACTCTCCACCCTCGGCTCCTCTGGAAGGTTCCCCTGGCCCAGGAGAGGAGTTAGTAGTCACCAAATATCTGACCACCTGCATCCACGACTGCTCTTTACAAAGCAGGCACTGATGTATGTTTTAAATCATGGGGTACCCACTTCCCAGAACAAACATTTTAAACGAGAAGATGGAAAATAAACACGTAATCAAATATACAGTGTGATGAACGCCAAGAAAGAAGCTGCACAAGAAGTTAGCGGAGTAAGTGCAACTAAAAATTAAGATGGCCCGAGGAAGAGTTAGGCAAGATTTCTAGAAGATACGAAAAGTATGCAGAAGGCAGGAATCTGCCTGACTTCAAGATTGTGCAGTGTTTGCATTCACTGGGACTGAGCTGAGAACCTGTCATCTACATTTTTTTTAATATATTTTATTGATTTTTCACAGAGAGGAAGAGAAAGGGATAGAAAACCAGAAACATCGATGAGAGAGAGAGACATCGATCAGCCGCCTCCTGCACGTCCCACAGTGGAGATGTGCCTGCAACCAATGTACATGCACCCGACCAGAATCGAACCTGGGACCTTTCAGTCTGCAGGCTGATGCTCTATCCATTCAGCCAAACTGGTTTCGGCTCTACATTTTTCACTCTGTTCTAGCCTCACAGACCTGCACCAAACGTGGCTCATTTTCTCTTAGATGGTCTGGTTCCGTGGTCGGCAAACTCATGAGTCCACAGAGCCAAATATCAACAGGACAACGATGGACATTTCTTTGGAGAGCCACATTTTTTAAACTTAAACTTCTTCTAATGCCACTTCTTCAACACAGACTCGCCCAGGCCGTGGTATTTTGGGGAAGAGCCACACTCCAGGGGCCAAAGAGCCGCACGTGGCTCACGAGCCACAGTTTGCCGACCATTGGTTTGATATGGCTTTATCTTCCCCTTTAGAATTCATTCACTGTCACTTCTATGAGAGAATAAATATCCTAAAAGACAACCTAACTTGTGGGCATTGTTACCTAACGTGGGTGAGTTTAGATCAGATTTTAGATTCCTGGAAATGCAGGAAATATTGGAGCTTAGGACAAAATAATGAAAGTTGCGAAAAAGAGCTTCATGCATCTTAAGGTAAATCTCTGAAAGAGTGAGTTTTATTCCGCCAGTATATATAGGAAACTGAAAAAAAAAAACAGCTAGGTTTCTCTTTTTTGCAAGAACATCAATAAATTTTGTGATACGTTTTCTAGAGACTAGGTTAATAAAACCCATTTTTCTATCCTATGAAGTTGTTATTTTTGATATTTATTGTGAAATGTCAGACCAAATTCATGTTCCTTATTTTTCAGAAGTGTCTGGCTGCTTCACTGAAGTGCAAGAGAAAGGTTATTTGTCTTTTGACCAGGTTTTTAAGGGAATGTGTGTGTGTGTGTGTTTCTGTGTATACTTGCTCCATTGTTGAAAAATTGAAAACATTTAAATTTCTTTTGAATCTTTGGAAAGATATGAAATTAATTAGCTTATGATTTTATATTTTTAGGAAGTGAAATGTTTATGTATTTGAGTAATAGAAGTGCTATTTGTATTTTTAATATCTGAGTGTTTATTTTAGTTATGAAATTATTCTAGAGTATTCAAACATGCAGTCTGGTGAAAGAAAAAAGGCAACAAAACTAATACTACGCACCATCCCCCAATTTAACAGCTATTAACATTTCACCTATTAGTATCGTATTTTTTAAATAAAAGACTAGAAAGAAAGATGCAACCATCCATTTTTCTCCTCAGTTTATTAAGAGTAACTTCTATTCTAAGCATGGTGACTCCAAAATGTACTCTTATTTTGGATGATACCATACGTGGTATTATCCAAAAACAATCTTAGAATATTGTTTATGTTAAAATTTTTATAAATCTTACGGGGAACAAAACTACAGTTACATATTAAACGTGCAGATGAAAGATTTTAATATATTAAACGCAGGAAACAGGACACAAGGACTGGGTTATGAGTAGAAAATGTGGTCCATAAAATGTGTCTGTGAAGGTGGACGTTTCTGGAATTGTACGGCAAGAAGCTCAGCCTGTTCCCTCCCCGACAACATAAACCTGCACGCAGTGACTTAAAACAACCCAAACCCAAACTGAACAGCACACCCGGAATTCTGAATACTCAACAAAGACGCAGGAATTGAGACTCATTTCTGCAAGGAAAACGAATGGGCCTTGGACAGAAACAGTGGCAGTTGATGCTCTTCTCACTTGGGTGCGACCCAAAGACAGTGAGAAAGACAAAGTGACCAGAATGGAACCCGGGACCCTTCAGTCCCCAGGCCAACGCTCTATCCACTGGGCCACACTGGTTCCGGCAAAATTAAGAACTTTGAATTCCCGGTGGAGTCCATTAACCAATCCCCTGAGAAGCACAGAGTCTCTGAGTTGGCTGAGCATCGTGTTTATCCATTAGCGGCAACACTGAGTCACGGGGAACTCTGGAGGTAAAGTGGGGTGCACAAAAGCGAAGCATCATGCATTCTAAGAACTTCATGCAAAAAACATTCTGTTAAAAAACAGATTAAAGAAGCCAAAACCGGTGTGGCTCAGTGGATAGAGCATCGGCCTGCGGAGTGAAAGGTCCCAGGTTCAATTCTGGTCAAGGGTATGTACCTTGGTTGCTGGGCACATCCTCAGTAGGGGGCGTGCAGGAAGGGGGCTGATGGATGTCTCTCTCTCATTGATGTTTCTGACTTTCTATCCCTCTCCCTTCCTCTCTGTAAAAAATCAATAAAATATATTTTAAAAAAAACAAAACAGGTTAAAGAAAAAAGGTTAAATAATTTGAGAAGAAAATTTAATGTCAAAGTTTAAGAAGTCAAAAGTATATGCTTCCTGTAGCTCAATCAAACCATTCCAGTTCAATAGCTGCGTTTGAGGAGTGTTCTAGAAATGGGTGTCAGAGCCTGAGTGCAGGTGGGACTTCACTTACAGGAAAGAAAGCGGTGACATTCCCAAGCTGATGCCATGTAAGCTGCGGTGCCCTTTCTGTAGACATTACCCTACCATCATGCTTTTAAGACCTCGATGCATTAACACATAAAACCGAGAAGAAACCCAGCTCCTGTCAGGCCAAAGCAGGTATTTTAATTATAAGCTGTCCTTGGAGTCTCCCCATTAAATTGGAACTTTGTTGAAATCCTGAAGGAAATATTAATTCTGTCAGCTTTAATTTATACACTGGTGAACTTTATCCTTTTAATTGGTCTTTTAATAGCATTCATTTTAAGCTTGGAGAAAAATCAGAGCTGCATGTATAAAAGCTTATTCAAATGAAATGCAGAGTTCTGTGGATGTGAAGTGAATATTATTCAGAGGAGGAGGAAGGAGCTTAAAGCGTAAGACTATTTATTCCTTAAGAAAAATGAAACGGGTCCCTTAAGTTTTTAGATGTGCTTGCCCTTTATGGGAAGATGAGCAGAATATTCCAAATTGGTTTGCCAATCAAGATGGAGAATAATCAATTGATTTCACCCAGGAATCTTTTCAGTCTTCATACACTTGTTGCCTATTTTGAGAGAGGTTTAGTGACTTCATTCCCAGATGAGCTGATTATTATTATCTTGTAGGAAATGTCCCTGAAAATTTTATTTTCCCTTTTTGTAGTAATAATACCCAAGGTCCATGTCATTTATAATTTTAGTAATTCTGTTTGCTAATCTTGTCAAAGCGAGAGTAACAAGAGAACCTTAGCACCACAAAAGCAAATGTTAATTATAGTTATTCATCAACTAATGGAATATTGATTATATTTATTATTCTATATTAATTATATATTAATTATATTTATTAAGCAACAATTATATTTATTCATCAACTAATGTGTCATTTGTCCTTCAAGACTATTAAATAAGATACCAATAGTAACTGCAAATATAATAATTAAGTAGTGTGGAATGTTGGTTTTAATTTCCTTGAATATAGACTGGGTGATTTTAGGAGTCCTGCCAAATCTAATAGTATATGGGTCCATATTTTTTATAAAATAAAGAAAATATTAAAATAATTCTTTAATTGAGTATTTTACTTGGGCAGAAAATAAGTATGTTGCCAGTGTTAGTGTGATTAACCAGGTAAATTTGGATCTAATCTCATCAAAATACTATGCAAGCAATCAAATAAACGAAGTATTTAGAATATTTAGAATCTTGATGATATTTTTTTGCCCAAAACAGGCCAAAGGGATCTCGGATATTAATAGAACGTGTCACAAAGCAATTGAAAGCTAAAATACTTCCCTGGTAAGCTCTGAACACTTTAATAATACGCCTGTCAAGGGTTCTTAGCAGTGTATCCATGACAACAAAGAAACACAACCTGAATACATACTAAGGCATTTCCAAACTCTCCACTTTCTTTGGGCAAGAAGGATTAAGCAACAGGACTGACTCATTCTCTCCCTCCCCACCACCTCCTCCACCACCTCCTTCTCCCTCTTGGTGTTCTGTATTTATATAGGGATCATAATCACCGCCCATAAAAAGATGATCATCACAATTCATTTCTTTAAGCACTTATCTAAAATAAATATGTCTTCACTAAGAAAACCAAGTTAAAAATGTTTCATTTAGGAGATGGGACCAAGAATCAGATACAATTTGTTTCAAGAATGTTTCATAACAGAATGACCACGTATAGGGTCCATCTCAAGATATAATCATTTGATTGAATCGGTATATATTTATCGAAATAAAATGTAACATCACATCAACTATGTGATAACAAAACATTCAAATAATGTTTGCACCAGATTCATCAGTACCCATGCAACCAACCTTATCAGGCAAAATAATAAAATAAAATAATAATACCAATAGGAAATAAAACAAGATCATAATAAGTAGCTAATCAAATAAAAGTTAAAAAAATAAAGACATAAAATAAATTAAAAAGTAATAAGAACCTGCGCATTATAATTCAATATGGACAATTTCCATTATCCTTATACAATTTTCTCTTTTTATAATTTTTCAGTGATTACCTGTGATAATTTTGCATTCAGAAATTTATTTTTCAAAATTATTTTGAAAAATACCTATAAAAATAAACAAGACATTTGAAGATTTAAAGGAAAACATAGAATGTCTAAGTGTTTTTGTAATTCAAGTTCTGTTTCTATTTACCCACCAATAACTATAAGTAGAAGACTAAAGATTAAAGTAGTAGCATGTTGTTTTATTTTAATGTGTTCAATAAAAAAAATCAGTTATTTTATAGTGGGTTCTAATTTTTTGATCATTGGATTAGTCAGCATAAGTAAAAACGGTGAAGTTTCATGACATAAGAAACAAAGATTTGAAATATAAATGTGAAGGAAAGAAATCTAGCTTGTCCAGATGTCTCCTAAGACAAAAGAAAAAAATGGAATATTTCCTCCTGTTTCTAATAGGAACATCCAAATCGTCCATTAAATCCCAGCATTGCTTTAATGAGCTTTAATGAGTCATAGACGCAGTCCAGCAGCGCCTGAGAAAAGCCAAAAATATCCGCGCCTCCTGAACCCCTCATTGCGGTTGGGGCTGCGTTTCTAATTCCTTGGCTTCTGACACCATCCTTCTATTTTTAATGTTCACAGCTCCGCATCCCAACGAGCTACAAGGCATGGCACGATAAAGCTTTTAAAATGAGATTTAAGCATATGTAAAAATCAGATGTGCTAATTTTAACCGGAATTATTATTTTCATCTAAAATTCTCATTTAATCAGCTTTAATTTGCCACAAAGTACATAGCCATTAAAGTATATTAAGATGAGCCAGAAGACTCTCCAGGCTAATGGAAATGTTAGCGAGAATGTCGCAGAAGGAGGAAGCAAACACGCTTGAAGGAGAGCCGCATTACCGCACTAAGATTTTTCCTGAACTCTACCTTCCACAAAGATTCATATTCTGACGGAAAGGTCAGAGGATGTTCAATTTTTAATTGGATTATTTTTAAACATAAACGTTGCGGAAATTAATTTTCCTCGATAGGACTAAAAGATTTCCCACACTTAACATAAAACTTTAATCTCGAGAGATAAAAGCCGTTTCTGAAAGTTTATATATATATATATTATTCATCTATATGGATCCCATCTCTTCTATTCTAAATTTGAATTCGCTTTAATATATTACTACTATTGCCTTTAAAAAAAGGAAAAAAGTATAAAAAGTAAAGATGAAATGACCTATAGAAACTAAGAAGATAGAATTAATTCCTTTAATCTAAAGGTGGTATCAGCAGAAAATATATCTCATCAACCTAATGTAGTCTTTTGGGGCGTGGATGAGGGTGAAAATTAAAGGTGGCATAGAGATGATGCTAATATTCATTTAGAAGTTGTATCTTCAGAGAAAATGGGGTTTAAAATGGAGAAATCCCACAAGTAAAAGTTTAACAGGGACATTTGGGGAGATATTGGCGGTTGTCTCCATCCATGGAAGATGAATTTCAGGTTTTTGAGCTCTGCAAAGCCCTGACCACCATTTTTTAAAAAATTCATTCCAGGAGCATTTATGGGACAGCTAGGAAAAGTGTGAGCAGGGTGATACATCAAGATCATCAAGAGTTAGCCCTTTCGTGTCCACAGGAATAACAAAGGGTTAAATAACTGCCTGCGGAGGAAAATCATGGAAATTCTATGGTACATACATGACCTTCTGAAAACAAAGGCAACGGAAGAATATCATCCATTGAAAAAATGTGGAAGCAAAAAGTCCTAGAATTCTATGCAGTTCCATCGAAACGGGAGTTTTTCAACTGATTTGACAATGGTGTTATGTTTCCTCGTTATCTCTATTAACCGCTGACAAACAGTGTTGTTCAGACACATTGTAGAAAGTGAGGCTTGAGAATGGGTAGGCCTGCAGGAACAGCGGGGATTTTTCCCAGTTCACCATGGAGATCTCACTTCTGGGTTTCAGTTTGTCGTGGGTAGGAACATGGCATTTGTATGTATTTTAAAATAAAAGGAATGGGAAAGAGCAGGGGAAAATAAAAGCCATCCTGGCAATGTTATTCTCATGATGAGCGACAACCATATTTGGGGAATAAGACAGATTTGAAAATTATATGAGGAAGAAGGATGCAATCTGAATCATGGAATCAGATTTTAAATCTTCAGGTTGTAGATATCAGAAAGCACAGCTTTTCATGAGTAAGCAATGGAGAAACCAGGATTTCGCAGGCTGCGATGTGTGTGTAGATTGGTCCTTTAGATGCTAAAATAAAGGCTGGGGAAACTGTTTTAATAATCTGTAGCTCTTGGACCCGGGTTGACCCTGTGGGAACTGAAAGAGGAGTGGCTATCTGAAGCAATTGTGAGGAGTTATGAAGACGGGTGATTTGGATTTGAGCAAAAATTATACAGTGGTAATGACATTAAATGAAGAGAATGAAAGAAATAAACAGTTCCATTTTCTGGGTGAATGATACCGATTATTAACATTCATGGAGAAGGACATCCCAGTTCAAATCCCAGGAGGCCGGGGGATTCTCTCTTATTTGGGAGAGGACCCGTCTTTTCCTCCATTCAATCCTCCAGCTGATTGGAATTGAAACATATTTGGCAATATCATTATATATCTCCTTTATGATGTCGTATTGCTGGATTTGATTTGGTCACATATAAGGTTAGTTATCCATAAGTAGGTTCTTAAGAAGTACAGTGGTACCTCGAGATACGAGTACCCTAACATACGAGATTTTTGAGATACGAGCCGTCGAGCGAGCGATTTTTGCTTTGAAATACGAGCAACATTTGAGATAGGAGTCACGTGACCCAACAGTTTACCGAGACTCGAGCGTCTCATAGTTTCCCACACCTCAAGGTTACAGAAGGAATTAAACTCGTAACTCGAGGTACCACTGTATTTGTTTCTGCTTTTATTGCTTTTATTGTTTGTAACATCTGTGATGGGATTTGGTAGCAGAGTCATACCGACCTCAACACATCAACGTCTCTGAACAAGCAAGCACTTGTACTTCTTTCTGGGCACGAATATGTTACATACACACGTACACGGGCATGCACTCTAAGAACATGTTGATCTTGTTGTGTGTGTATACATGTGTTGTTGGGGATGATCTCATGCACTCGTTAGTGTCTTAGTGAAGTGCAACCCATCCACACCAGCCACCATGCATATAGCACACCTTCCCTATCTGTGATCATGTCTGCATTCTGGGAGACTGCATTAGTGCATGCATGTGCATTTACATGTGTGTGCTCGTCCTTGTCATCATGTGCATGCTTCGTGTATGTTTACTGTATTATGAACTTCCATGCGATTTGAGAGCTCGGTCTGGCGTACCACCCCCTCCCTGGGTGGAAATTAACTTTCCCCTCAGAGAAGTCACTGGAAGCGGCACTGTCCTCGCTGAATGTAAATTACCCGCGGCCCGTGCTCCCTCCCGTGCGCGTCCCTCACATTCCGTGCCATATAGGACCTGATGCTGCCAGGACCGGTTGAAGAATTCTTGCTTCTGAGTCCGCCCTGCGGTCTGTGAAAAATTCATATGCGGCTCTTGCGAAGTCCAAAATGCAGGAGGAGGCACTCTGTCCTGATGTACATGTGCACGTGTGTTGGAGCATGCTCTAAGCACGGGGAAATCTCTCCTGAACACTGCATGCCCATGTTCGGTAGATCCCCGTTTTCCAGCCGAGAAACATGAATTCTCTTTTATTCCACAAAGCAAATAGGTTCTTACCTTCAGATTCCCATTTATTTTTAATATATTTTATTGATTTTTTACAGAGAGGAAGGGAGAGCGATAGAGAGTTAGAAACATCGATGAAAGAGAGACATCGATCAGCTGCCTCCTGCACGCCCCCCACTGGAGATGTGCCCGCAACCAAGGTACATGCCCTTGACCAGAATTGAACCTGGGACCTTTCAGTCCGCAGGCTGACACTCCATCCACTGAGCCAAACCAGTTTTGGCAGATTCCCATTTTTTAAGTTGTATAAGGATCTTAAGAGTTTCGAAATCATTTTCAAAGATTATCGTATCTGAACTTGTGTGACCTTGGTAAAGTCATTTTACTTCTCTGAGTTGCGGTGTGGATTCATTTTCGACAAAACGATGATAGTGATCACTGCCCTACCTGGGCACAGCTGCTATGAGGAGCCACGGAAAATAATGAATTCGAGAGCCTGAAAACTGTAAGATTAATACAAACGTGCAAAACTATAACTTATTCCTATTATTGTCATGATTATTCCTTCCACAAAACTATAGAGAATAAAAGACATTTCGACTACTTAGTTCATAGACGCGAAAATCAATTTACTATTCCCTATTGATATACTGGGAGAGCAGAACAATAAACTATTTTTCTTTTTACAAAGGAAAGGCAATCACAGGATAACACATTTCGCCCGTTACAGTCATTATATTTACAATGCTGCCTGGAATTGCCAATCAGTGTTAGCAAGAGTGTGGGGAGAAGGCATTCGAACGCACTGCTGACACTGCTGATGCGTGCTATTTTCCAAACTGTTTAGCTATGTTTATCAACATTTAAATTCTACCTAAATCAGCTCCTTCGTACTCTTCGTGGCATCTAAACTAACGGCAAAAGGCACATACTCATATGCATAAGCGAACACACAGAAATGCATATGCGTACAGGGATTGCAGTTTAATATCTATTCATAAGTATATAAATTGAGGTTCCTGTGCACATACTTATAAATACACATCTGGGGAGAGCAGGTATGAGATACGCATATATGTTTAAATTTCAATAGCTAATCATGGAAAGCCAGCTCCATGTCTATGGGAAAGTCAAGGTTCAATGAACACAGGGTTTTACGAGCCATAAAAGAATAGGTTGGATCTAGTACTGACATGAAAAATAACAGCACCAGAGTATTACGGTAAGAAAGCAAATCGCAGGGAAATATGCCTGGTGTAAACCCACTCATTATAAATATATTTATCAATGTAAATATACTAGAGGCCCGATAAACGAAATTCATGCAAGAGCAGGCCTTTGCAGCCAGGGCTGCCTGGATCCCGCCCTCGATCCCTCGGCTGCAGCCCTGGCTTCGTCACGGAAGGACATCCAGAAGGACGTCTGGTCTAATCAGCATACAGTGGTACCTTGAGATACGAGTGCCCTAACATACGAGATTTTTGAGATATGAGCCGTCAAGCGAGCGGTTTTTGCTTTGAAATACGAGCAACAGTTGAGATAGGAGTCATCGCTCGGATCGGCCGGCTGCACACGACCCACCAGTTTACCACGACTCGAGGGTCTCATAGTTTCCCACGCCTCAAGGTTACGGAACGAATTAAACTCGTATCTCGAGGTACCACTGTATTATACTTCTATTATACTTCTATACCTCTACATAATTCTTAATTATTTGACTTTCATAACCAAGAATTCTTTTTATAATTAAATGAAGTATCAATAAAATGAAAAAGAATATACTAAGTGCATTTACATTTTTAAAAGATAAAAAGTATATATATATTAAAACTCTTTAGAGACCATTACGTGGCACCGCTAACTAAAAGCAACTGTAATCCAGCCATAGGGTAATGAAGATCTAATGACCGGGTCTGAATTCTGACTCACTCATTGCCACCTGATGGAACCCTCTGGAGACAAGAGTATCACCACTGTTGTTTTTAGAGCTTATTATGGGACTAGAGGCCCTGGGCATGGAAATTCTATGCCCTGGGAGGGGACGCCCTTAGCCCAGCCTCCCCCTTCTCACAGTCTGGGAGCCCTCAGGGGCAGCAGACAACCCAGCAATCAGAGGAAGGCAATGCCCATCACACCTCTGCTGCTGCCACTGCCGGCAGCGCAAGCCTTGGCCAGCCCTGGTTTCCTGAGGGCCATCTGAGACTTGACTGCACTTTAGGCCAGTCTTGGGTGGCTCGGAAGCCACCATCGGCAGCTTGCCTGCACCTCAGGCTGGCCCTGGGTGGCTGAGGGGCTGAGGGGACTGGGCGCCATCATCTGGTGGCTGTGGGTGCTGCCATCTTTGAGGGTGTGGTAGTCAATCTGCATATTCCCTCCTCATTGGCTGTGGGTGCTGCCATCTTTGTAAGGGAGTGATGGTCAATTAGCATATCCCCTCTTTATTAAATAGGATTGTTAGAGCTATAATTTCCTTTCTCTGTTTTTTTTCCCCCTGAATTAAATAGTTTCCTTGATTGGAAGCAGTCTCTTACCAAATAAGGGAGAAATGAGACTAGTTTAGACTATTCTGGGAGCAGAAAAGATGGAGAAATGTGAGATGTAAGTTTTGCTTAAGAAGAAAAATTGAAATGACATTAATAAAAATAATTTAAAAAATTGAAACTTAGACATTTTTCCTTATGATGGCTTGTGTATGGGATTACAGGAAGACATGGGTTATTTATAATCTGAAGATTTCCCCAAGCCACACTAGTTACTCCCTTCTAGGTAATCTCCTCCTGTTCTGACACACCTCGAGTGAGATATGAATCCCAGGGAAGTATAATGAATTGCAGATTTGTTTACCTTGTTACACTGCAAGTTTCCAAAGTACGTATTGATCTAGGAATTGTTGTATCCCCACTGCTGGTCTCAAGGTCTGTTATATAAAAATCATAAATGAGTAACTGCGTGTAGAAAAGATCTTTGCCCTTGTGATGACTTAATGTATGAAACATATTTACAACAAAATCCTAACTTGTGCCCTTATCTAAAGCAGCCTGATTACTCATTTGCTAGAAAGTTAAATGGCTTTTGAAAATTGGGAAGCTTTAATTTTGTACATGTCTCAACTCTTTGGAAATTAGTCTGCAAATGTAATCTTAATCAGATCTGAAAATACTATATTTTTTTAATGTAGACAACATAATTGCAAATATGTCTATAAGCACAAATGTAGTGCAGCAATTAGGATATCAATATATGTATGACTTTTGCTATATTGAACAATCATAATAATGTACTTGGCCAGAGCCATATGACAATAAACACACACATAATTAAAGAAAATGGGAAATGCTTGAAAATACATTATATATTGAATTTAACCAATTTTAAAAATGTCTTTTTAAAACGGTAGTCAGGTAATGAATTATTCAAAAGTGATGCTGGGTTGAAAAGAACTTAACAAGCTAGATAGTACATTTAAAATTTTTGCTAAAATAAACTAAATATGGTTTATATTTTTAAAAACATACAAGAAGCACAAGGAAGTATAGTGTGTATTCTTGTTATAGTCTTGGTCCACATATGCTGTTTAAATACATCAGTAAAAGAAGAAACCATGAAAGAGAAAAGCGGATTTGAATGTACAGTATAGGTATTTTTAAAAAAAAACAAGAATATATCTTCCAAACTGAATAAAAGTGGTAGATTGAGAACATTTAATAAAAATAATTTTAAAAAATATAGCAACCTGTATAAACTAAGAAGATTGGTTACCATTCATTTTAGAAGTTATAAATCAGTAATAGAGTTGTTCTGAAGGATAATTTGAAAACGTATTTTAGACTGTACACAACAGGAATGTAATTTTATTAATAATTAAACTTAGACATTTTTCCTTACGATATTATCTGAAAAGGAAAATGAATAGAATGCACAGATTTCCATCCCAATGTTTGTAAGAGCAGTAAAGTAAAATTGGAGGCAGCATAAATGTTTAACAGAATATTACAGATTATATGAACTGAATTCTTATATAAGCATAAAAGAAGAGGTGATGAAGGCCTATGAAATAACCCTATAATATATCATAGTATAATACATATAAAATGATTATATCATTAATATTGAAAATAATATTTTAATATATGTTATATTATATGTATGTATGAAAGTGTATATAGATAAAAAATGAAAATGTATAGATCAATACTGAAAATAATTTAGCCCTAGCTGGTTTGGCTCAATGGACAGCGCATTAGTCTGTGGACTGAAGGGTTCAATTCAGGTCAAGGGCATGCGCTTGGGTTGCAGGCTCCTCCCCAGCCCAGGTCCCGGTTGGGCCTTGTGCAGGAGGCAACCAATGGATGTATTTCTCTCACATTGACATTTCTCTCTCCCTCTCTCACTGTCTCTAAAAATCAATGGAAAATATTCTCTGGTGCGGAAGGAAGGAAGGAAGGAAGGAAGGAAGGAAGGAAGGAAGAAAGGAAGGAAGGAAGGAAGGAAGGAAAGAAGGAAAGAAGGAAGGAAGGAAGGAGGGAAGGAGGAAAGGAAGGAAGGAGAGAAGGAGGGAAGGAGGGAAAGAGGGAAGGAGGGAAGGAAGGAGAGAGAAGGAAGAGAGATAATTTACATATGCATGTATATACTATAGAGAGAGAAGGAAGGGAGGGAGGAAGAGAGATAATTTACATATGCATGTATATACTATATACTCATGTGCCACTGTGTATAGATATATAAATTTATGGACAGTTATAATCTAATATCCCAAACTAAAATGCGCACCATGCTTAAAGACCAGTGAGGATTTAGGAGTGACTTCATTATTTCCTTGGCTTTTGTAGGACTATTGGTTTGTGTGCAGCAGTTTCTAGTAACCACGTTCATAGTGCGAAGGCCGTGCTTCTGTGTGTGAGTCTGAGTGAGTTTCACTGATTTCGGGGAACGGCAGAGCTAGTTCCCTCAAACGGCACCCCGTACCCCAGGAATAAAGAGTTCCTGTTTGAATGCTTCCCAGCAGAAGCCAGCAAGCTTGAGGCAGCTGCTGCAAGTTTTATTACCTTCAGCTCTGACACACACACACACACACACACACACACATGCACGCACACACACACACAAACAGCTGGAGGCTTAATAAAAATCAAAACTGTATTTTTATAGGTCGTTGGTGGTTCCAAGATATATGGCTTAGCCAGAAAGGAACAACAGGAGTTGTCAATCTTGAGTGAACAGAGATGGAGATCGGAGTGTGTGCAGAGCCTGTGCACCTGACAGAAGAACCTGAGGCTGGTTCCAAAAGAGTCATCTGGCCGAGACCGGTGTGGCTCAGTGGATAGAGCGTCGGCCTGTGGACTGAAAGGTCCCAGGTTCGATTCCGGTCGGGGGCGTGTACCTTGCTTGCGGGCACGTCTCCACTGTGGGGCGTGCAGGAGGCAGCTGATCGATGTCTCTCTCTCATCGATGTTTCTGACTTTCTATCTCTCTCCCTTCCTCTCTGTGAAAAATCAATAAAATATATTAAAAAAAAATAATAATAAAATTAAAATAAATAAAAGAGTCATCTGTTCAGTCCTGATCCAGAGAATTCTTGTCGCCTGAGTCCAACTGAGGTTAACGAAGTTAAAGGGGGAGAGGTCGACCAAAGGACTTGTATGCATGCATATCAGCCTAATCAATGGACACAGACACCGGGGGTGGGGGAGGGGTGGTTAATGGCATGAGGGAGATGGGGGGCAAAGGGAAGAAAGACAAGGACACGTATGTAACGCCTTCATCAATAATAAAAACAATTGCCTATTTGCTTTGGGAGAAACTTTCATGCAAGGAGCTAGTGGTGCATTTTACTTTTTATTCTTTTTTTTAAATATATTTTTTATTGAATTTTTTTTTACAGAGAGGAAGGGAGAGAGATAGAGAGTTAGAAACATTAATCAGCTGCCTCCTGCATGCCCCACCCTGGAGATGTATCCACAACCAAGGTACATGCCCTTGAGCGGAATCGAACCTGGGACCCTTCAGTCCGCAGACCGACGCTCTATCCACTGAGCCCAACCAGTTCAGCTAGTGATGCATTTTAAATATGACGGAACCAGAGCATCCCTGAGCTTCCAGGGCAACCTAATATAATGAAGGAGTTAATGCCCACGAGATGGATCTAACAGGAAATTCACCCCTCAACAGCTGCTGCAGGTCTATGAATGAGTATGCCAGGCTATGCATCCATCAGCGAAATAACTTTTCAGGCTGAACCCCCAAATTTTCAAAATATATATATTTGCTAAGTTATATACACTCCTATGTTCATTACCGCATTGTTCACATTAGCTGACACATGGAAACATGTGATGTATCCTTCCAAAAATGATTGAGGAAAGGAGGTGTGGTCCATATAGACAGGTGGATACTATGTGGCCATAAGAAAAGAGGAAATACTGCCAACAGGATGGATGGAGCTTGAGACTATGATGGCAAATGGAATATATCAGACAGGAAAATTGAGAACCATATGATTTCACTCACATAAAACTGAAAGCAACAAATAAACAAAAACCATAAAATAGGCACAGACAGCAGTATGGAGGTTACTAGGGCTAAGGCAGCCGGAGGGTGGTAAAGGGTAAAGAGGGTCAAATATATGGAGACAGGAGATGATTGGACTGTGTGGGGGGTGAGCACACAGTGCAATACAGAGATAATGCATCATAGAAACACACGCCTGAGACCTGTATAATCTTAATTAAGCAAAGAGAGTGGTTTCTCAGGGGTCCGCAGGATCGGGGCGTTCAGCTCTGCCTGCGCCCCAGGAGCAGAGAATGTGCGGTGTGTAAAAGTGTACCACCACACTTTCATTCCAGTCTTTCCCAAGCAGGCCTGTGCCCGCCATGCCAGCGCTGCTCTCTGCCTGGTGACGCTCCATGCGGAGGGAGATACACACAGTGAATATCATATTAAGCAAAGTGTAATTCACTTCTACCTCACTGTAAGCTTATTCAATTAAATCGCTTCGGCCTTAGATGCTGCCAT
Organism: Lasiurus borealis; assembly: GCA_004026805.1. Lineage (NCBI taxonomy): Eukaryota > Metazoa > Chordata > Mammalia > Chiroptera > Vespertilionidae > Lasiurus > Lasiurus borealis. The sequence goes on from PVJN01003268.1 coordinate 101,101, forward strand.
TTAAATGTTCAGTCAGTAACGTGTTCAGGCATTAGAAAGAACGTAGGAATGTGCAGGGGGAATCTTTGCCTTTTGTTTTTAGACTCCCAACCTAAACTCAGCCAGAACACGGGCTGGTGGGAATATACACCAGCCATCCCTGCTTGCTATTATTTACGTTCTGATCACAAACTGGTGATAAAAGCTTATGAATCTCCTGCATTTCTGTAAGTAAGAAGTTACCACCCCATAAGTCTAGAACCTTCCTGTTACCATACATAGTTCTCCAAATATTATTGACTATATTCCCAGGTGTTCCATCCCCAGGACTATTCTGTATCTACTAATTCCTACCGCTGTGCAGTTCACCTGAAACTAATATAGCATTGAATGTTAACTGTAATGAAAAAGTTAAATAAAGATTAACAAGAATTATTTTATTAATTCATTATATTCCCAGAGAGGGGATTTAGGATGTCACCCAATGGATTTCAGCCTCTTGCCAGTGGGAGAAATTATTTAAAAAAAAATCAAACACACCATGGTCCTGCAGGCCTCAGAGTCCCCTTCCCCGGGAGTGACAGCCAGTGGAAGGACCCAATTAGAACCCCGCTAATGAGCCCTCCATGGGCCCCCCAATAGCCGCCAGGCTGTCTGTTTTCCTCTTTGGATGAAGAAAGAGACGGCGCAGCCAGGAAGAGTTGAGAACAAAGCAGCTCGCATGGAATCAGAAGAGCACCTGGGTCTCGAACCTCCGTTTGTTGATGTGCTTTAATCCGACGTGGTTTCAGAGGGGCCAAGGGTTTTAAATGGCCTGACTGTGTGCTCTCAGACAGCGGGATCTCTGTAAAAACTGAGAACTGACAGCGGCAAAAACATCACAAAATCCAGGAACAGAGGAATGGATCGCCTTGCGGCCTGGAGTGCTTTTCATAGGATACTCTATGAAAAATTAGTTTTAGCTGAGACCGGTGTGGCTCAGTGGATAGAGCGTTGGCCTGTGGACTGAAAGGTCCCGGGTTCGATTCCGGTCGGGGGCATGTACCTTGCTTGCGGGCACATCCCCAGAGTGGGGTGTGCAGGAGGCAGCGGCTGATCGGTGTCTCTCTCTCATCCATGTTTCTAACTCTCTATCCCTCTCCCTTCCTCTCTGTGAAAAATCAATAAAATATGTGTTTTTAAAAAATTAGTTTTCAAATGAATTATTTAAGTTTTGATTTAGTGATCTGAGAGAGACAGAGGGAGAGGAGAGAGATTTGTGTTCCACTTAGTTATGCCTTCATCGGTTGACTATATGTTGTGCCTTGACCAAGAATGTTGCTCACAACCTTGGTGTGTATCCGGATAACACTCTCATGAACTGACCTACCCAGCCAGGTTATGGCTTTAGAGTAAAAGTGAGATAGGCTCATAGGGTGTTATTTGCAAATGTTTGCTTACAGTGGTACCTGGAGATAGGAGTTTAATCCGTTCCGTAACCTTGAGGCGTGGGAAACGATGAGACACTCCAGTCGCGGTAAACTGGTGGGTCATGTGCAGCAGGCAGATCCTATCTCAAATGTTGCTCGTATTTCAAAGCAAAAAGCGCTCACTCAACGGCTCGTATCTCAAAATTCTCGTGTGTTAGGGCACTCGTATCTCGAGGTACCACTGTGTTTATTGAAAAATGGTGCCCAGGACAAAACCCTGAGTTGTCATTGGACAGTCAGAAAGAGCATCTCCTTGAGCCTCTCTCTGTGATGGCTCCTCAGAAGCAGCTGACGGGGCCACATTGGGTAGTACTGCATCTGGCTCCAGGGACAGGCACCTCGCACTACAAGGTGACAAGATTTTTATCGGAATCGTTTCTAAATGTGAATGACTGGAGGAGTCTCGCAATGGTAATAGGCAACGAGCTACGATGACCGTGTGGCCTCTGCCTCTTATCCGCATCAGAACCTAGACGCCAGCTGTCTCCTTGGCATAGGAGAACTCATTACTGTGAATGAATAATCTGTTGCTGGCAATATGGACCTTCAAATGAAACAACAGAGCCACTTCCCACACATGAGGGCCACGGGATCCTTTGGACTTGACCTAGGGTTAGAAAGTGAAACCAAATTAAAACAAAAATCCCGCCAAAACCAGTTTGGCTCCGCGGATAGAGCGCCGGCCTGGGGACTGAAAGGTCCCAGGTTCGATTCTGGTCAAGGGCATGTATCCTGGTGGCGGGCACATCCCCAGTAGGGGGCGTGCATGAGACAGCTGATCGATGTCTCTCTCTCTCATCGATGTTTCTGGCTCTCTAACCCTCTCCTTATGGTGTGTTTCCATTTTACTAGGAGAGAGAGCGTGAGTCTACAGAATGGAACACAGCACCTGATATGCAGCAAGAGCCTTGCAAACTCATTAGACAATAATGAAAATCGGAGAAAAGGAGACCCCCCCAGATACACAGGAAAAGCCACAACATATAACCTCAAAACATTACCCTCCAGTGCTTTTTATTTTTTACTCAGAAATGAGCGGAAATCGTGATGCAGAGAGATCTGGCTGCCCAGCTCTTCCCCAGAGCCAGCCTGGGTAGCCATGGCTGGTCAGGCCGAGACCATGAAGCTGAGAGCAGAAGAGATGCCTCCTCCCCAGCCAGATGCCGGGAATGGCAGAATAAGGGGCGTCCCTGGCTGTCTGTGGGTAACCACAGCCAGAGAACCATCCAGCGAGTGTGTGTGTGTGTGTGTGTGTGTGTGTGTGTGTG